>OMNM01041416.1:0-12289 GCA_900302745.1 Parablennius parvicornis
AGTGTTTAAGCCATTTTTCATATATTTCAAGAAATGCATGTGTGTAGTGGAGGAATAAAATTCAATGGCCTCCACCTATTAGATTCTATCCTTTTAAAACAGGCTTCAAACTGTAAGTTGATCTCAGTGCTTCCGCTTTGAGATGTTCGGTAATTCCTTGTATTTCAGCAACGAGCATTACCTTTTATACCCACCACATGAAATTCCTCCTTTACATGACGAACGAACGGCATCTTAAAATCTCCGCCCGTGTCATTGTGGAGAGATAAATGACCTATTCCTCTGGGGGAAGTTTAACCACTGGCTCCATCAAAGAGTATTGCTTAAGAGGAGCGTTTCAATAATTGATGAGAACGGAGTCAGAGGTGGCCTGGATATCAGAGAGAGGCTCTCTGCTGCCGAGCCGGGTTAAAAAAAGAAGCACGGGTCAGTGTAGTGAACATTGGACTGAAGGTGTGTGTGTGTGTGCATGTGTGTGTGATGACCGACTTACTCTTAGTCAAACATGCACTGCAGGTCACAGTTATGTGGGATGACAGAAGCAATTAGAGCCGATAAAGTGGAGGAGGCCGTGAGTCATCGACACACAAAGACACAACTTCAGTAAGTGGTGGGACACAGTGCGGGGTAACATCTCCAGTCAGTGTTTTCATTAATCAGTATCTCAGACGGCAACCTTCAAAAACCATCCAAGAAGCAACTTGAACATTTTATGCTTTTTTTTTTTTCCTAAGTTTGTTTTACTGATGTTTATGTGATGACTCATACAATTAGTGTTCACACCCTGAAGCACGGAGGTCTTCACTGCACTGTGGAATAATACTGTAGAAAAGAAACAGAAATACTTTATAAATCCCAGAGGGAAACTGTTGATGTAAGAAGACACAATGTTATCATGTAGTTTTCATTATTACATTATTCTACTCTGATGGGACACACTTGGGGTAAGAGGGCAATTGAGGAGTCCCGACTGACTCATAGGGCAAAATACAACATGAACTTTGTTGATATTGCAAGCCTAAGTACGAAGCCTAAATACAAAGTTGTTTACAGATTCAGCGGTGCAACATTTGAAAAGTTGCAGCTCTAAAACCAGGGGCTTTGTGGGAGGTAAACTAAGGCTCAATTCATTGGACATTGTTTTCAAGTAAAAAAGGAAAAAGTTTGGCTGCTTGTTTACACAACAACAGTGTTCGGAGGCATTGAAAATGCAACTTTTTCAAAACCAGTGCAGGGGTGGAACTTTTTGAAATCGCTGAGTCAGTCTCCATGTAAACCTGGGAGAATGCAACTGTTTGAAAATGCTGCTACAGCGCATGCGTTCCGGGGCTGTAGTATATAGATCTTACGCACGTGCACAAGTAGATAGAAAACATTGTTATTGTTGTCTATTGTTTTGTTTTGGAAACCACCAGTGGCCAAACAAGAAAACTACAGTTTTCATTATTTCTGTCATTTTTGTGTAAACAGATATCATAAATCAGGCTTAAATTGTTGGACTAGAACAGAAGGAAACAGATAATATGGGCGTGGTTCTAAATGCTTGAGTGGATCTGCAGGGTTGCATCGTTTGTTTGCTGCATTTCCATTAGTTGGTCAATCGCCATAACAGCAGTCACACCGTGAGGTGGAGTAAGAGGCTGTTTAGTTTATCACAGGCCGGACGACGGCCGTACATAAATCCCTCTAAAAGTACAAGATAAGACGATATTATTAAGACATGACAAACAATATCAGCAGTTTTATGTCTAATAAACTGGCAGGAAAATATGCCCAGTGTTAGAGTATACGAACAACTGATGTGTTTTCTTCTGTGGTACTTCCCACTTCCTTCTTCAGCTGATATTCATCAGAAATGGCAATTTGGCGACGGGATCACATTAATACGGTCGTGCTTTGTGTACAGGATGTGGCAGGCTTGTGGTTCATCATTTAGTGAAGTACAATCTGTTCATTTCCCCGTTTGAGACAAATCTCAGTTTCATTACGAAGTGAAGGAAGTTGCTTCGACTACTCTTTTTTATCTCATTTGAAATCTATATTATTTTAAGTCCAATTAATCATTATCAGTCGTCAAGTCATCCCCTAAACATCCCTGAGTTAGAAGTTAAACCATGGAAATAATCCATTAAAGAAAAACTGACTGCTTACGTTTACATAAAACAACAAAACATTTTGAAAATACTTTTATGCGCTCAGAAGTTCTTTCCCTCTTTGGACAGAAAAGTCTGAATTGGAGACGTGCACAGAAAAGGTCTATAATCAAGGAAATAAGACAGGACAGAAGAGAAAAAACAGAGGAACATAAGACAAGAGAGAAATGGGAATGAAGAGTGACAGAGGTCAGGGTGAAGTTAGGAGGGCAAGACAAAGAGAAGGGCAGGTTTGGAGGAAGGGATGAGGGAAAAAATAAAATGTCACATGATGAGAAGGGTCCAGAACGATGGATTTTGCAAAACGAACAAAATTGAAAAAGATAAGAAACACGGTTGTGTGCATGTGCATACAAATGGTGGAGTGAAGCTGCTGTTTAATCTCCAGAGTTGTTTCAGCAGCGAAGCTGAGCTCCGACAGCCTGAAGAATCTGACTCATCTGCTCTATCAAAGAGATGTGGGAGAAAACTTTAAGTCTCTCAGCCTCAGTCAGAGACATGCTCACACATCTAAACATATCAATACCTCCCTCCCTAAAAAAAAAAACAAAAAAAAACTTTGGGGGGTTTTTGATTGAAGCGAGTTGAGCAGTTCTCTCTTTCCTGTTGGGAATTACAGTTTTAATCTTTGAACAACACACACTGAATACAGATTATTGTGGCATGAGCGGTACAGATGCAGAACGATTCCTCCCGTCAGAACACCAGGACTTCGCAAACATTAACTTGGATCGACTGAAGCAGAAGGGTGGGATCTTTTAAAAACCCCCACAGTGTACGTGTTAGGAAGAGAGAGAGACACATCTGCATCCTTTAACACGATCACACTGACATCTAACACCCTGAGATCGCACTGCAAAGTTCCCTTAGATAGTTTGACAATGAAAAGTTTGTGCCGTGCATTCCGGTGAAAAAGTATGAGAGCAGCTAGAAGAGTGATATCACCTCCAGGATGAAAGTTTTTCTTCTTTTTTTTTCCCCCCATTAGAAGAAGGAAGATCGTAATACAGTTCACAGCGGGACAGTGTGACAGGAATCATGCAGCGACGTGGAGCTAAGGGGAACACGGGCTGATCTGACAGAAAACAGTGAAAGCAGACAGAGGAAACATCAGACACCTTCAGTAGCGTCTATCAGACCCGATACGACTTGTATGAGACGCCGAGATTGTTATTGGTAAACCAAAGCAGGACAAGGTACATCAAGTAAACACATATTGTGTGTTTGTTTACTCACTGTAAACAAATTGCACATTACCATGAAAATCAGATGCATTCGTTAATTCCATGAGCACTATTGTGATGCTAGTTTTGAATACAGTGTTCTAGTCAAACAATGGTAAATAAATGACCATCACAAACGCATAAATTGCCGAAGATATTAATCGTTTCTGTAAAACATGTGACATTTGTAAAAATCATGATTTAGCAAGACTTATAGACTCATAATTTAAATTACACGCAAAATATATCCCACGCTGTCTATGCATCAATGGAAATGACCACCATGTCACACAATGCTGACACATGAAAAAGCACAAGTTTCAGTGTTTTCATTACATATTTTAAATACTATTTGCAAACAAAATGTGTCTGACTGAGCATTATGTTGTATTATAGTCAATGGGACTCAGACTATACCAACAGGATTGTAAAATATCTGTAAAGGAGCTGACTAAGAATGTTTGATTGTTGAAATGTTAATTAAGTTAATTAAATTCTGTGTCAAGTCTAAGTCCCGCAAGTGGCTCCAGTCCAACCCATTGAACCACCAAGCAATATATAAAACACAGAAATTCTTGAGAGTAGTGGACACAACACAACATTGACACCCTGAGATCATTACGAACAAACAAGCATTAGCTTGAGAGCCATGATGTCAGGGTGAGTTTCTAAAAACATGCGTAACAACAGTTTTTTGTTTACATCTCACTGCATTTTGCGCCGTTAAAAGCGGCTTCATGTTGAGATTGTAGCCATTTTCCTGAGTGAAACAACAAAACCAAATGGTTTTTTGCAAAAAACAAACATTTGAGCTGAACTAAAATGTGTTTGACATCCCTGATCTCCACCTTCTCCTCCAGCTCCCCAAAGGCCTGATGTAGAAGCAGCGTCCTCTATGAGTCCACAGCTCAGGGAAGTCTTACAAAGAGTTTTTCTTGCCTCCAATGACAGAGACGGAGCGCCAGTAAGCGTAATAATAATGTCACTTGTGGCATAAATTTTCACTGCCTTCTTTAAATAGCAGCAGCTGCTAACATTTGAGAAATTGCATGTCAAGGGAGCAGAGTTGACAAATGTAGTGATTGAATTGAGGCGACAGGACGGGCAGATGTCACACTGACGGACAGCAAATCCAGACAGGCTACTGATTAAGTTAATGACAACAGTCATCATTCTAATGGGCCGAGGTTCACTGACAGTTGCTCGGCTTTACATACACGCCCCGGGGCGAAGCACACAGGAAGAAGCAAAGCGTAGCCAGAGGCCAACGACGGTCTCGCCTGCTTATTTGAAGATTGAACTTTAAAGTGACAGATAAACGTTGTGAATATAGATGTTTGACATGATGTGTATTTCTTATATCTGTCATATACCGACAGTTTCACTTGTTTATTTTCTACACTGAAAAAGAAAAGAAGTTTGAGTTCTTGAGTAATATGAACTTCTCCCAGATTCCGTTTACACCACATTTCAAATGAAGAGTCAGCTGATACGTGAGCTTGACCAAAACGCTTGGCCAGGTCATGAACTGGATGTTGGGACTATTTCATCCATCTGGGAAAACACTTGTCCAAGAACAGGTGTTCCCGCAGTAGAGGACAAACAGTTAAATATTCCCTGTTTTCACGAGCTTCAGAGCCAAGTCCAGAAGTGACAGATGTCAAAGCACATTGCCCGTCTTTTGATCACAGCTTGCCAGGAACTCAATGAGAGTGCCAGTAAATCATCATTTTCATATTGTATATACTTTGCAAAAAAGTTGCACTTTATCAAATGACAGGGTCATCAGTGAATCAGAAGTTCACGGTTTTTAGAATTAACACAAAAGCAATAACAAGTTGGCTTATTGCAGTTCCTTGATACTGAAGTGTTTATTCTAAAATCATCCAGGTCAGAAGATTTTCAGCTTGTGTATTATTAGTACATTTATCAATCCTTGAAGAATTGGATAAATGCATATTTTGCTATAGTGCTTACTGCACAAGTGAAAAATATAGAATGTGTCTATAAATCCATAATTTCTCACTTTCCAGTGTATGTGAGTTTTACACCATAAAGCTTGACGCCACTGGCGAGTTTAATAACAAACACAAGTCAAACTGCACGACTTATGAAGGCACGGCTTCCTGAAGTCTTTAGTGAATCCTGAGTGTTCCATCATTTATTTTCTATATGGTTTCCTATTCATCTTTGCCAGCAAGATAACATGCAACTCTCAAGCTGCTATCTTTTCATTTTCTGACTTTGGCTGCAGCCCCCCTCAACACCACTCTGGATGCAGCAGGTATTGAAAACCGATGAATGACTTTTATGTATTTCGTGTTGGCTAATTATCTATTCATTCTCTAATGCGTCCTTCCGTCGGATGCACGTCTTCACATCACAGCAAACACGTACAGTGGAGGATTCAGGGAAACGCTATTCTCCTATGGGCAGAATCTAATCACTAAGTAACTAGAATTCATGCAGGGCAGCGTAGCTGTGGGTGGAAACCTACACCTGTGTGATGTTGCTCATTTATTCCTGTGTGTGTGTGTGTGTGTGTGGTAGTCTCTATGGCTGTGAGTCAGTTAGATAAATGGCTTGGAAGGTTCAAACAGTGCTGTGGGAACACGGAGACAGCGCTGCCTGTTGAATGGTGTACTAAAAGGCTGACATCCTAATGGATTGGTGTTTTGCACTGGGCTTCTAGTCTATTGCACGCTGCCTCATGGGAGGTGTGCCGTATCGGGTGCTCGCCGACTTCCTACTGCTCTCCATCCTCTCCTTCGCGCTCGCCATCGCCGTCTTTCAGACGATTCAATTTCGAACTTTCCCTCTGACAGAAAGCAATTCTCTTTTTACGTGATCACTTCGCGCTGTGCGTCATCAGCCGGTCTAAATGGACACCCAAGACGAGAGCAGTCAGAGAAAGGAGAAGATGATTTTAAACACAAGAGTGGGGGATGTTGAAACTGAGGTCTTCTTTATGGCAGGTTCAGGCTATTACAGATGCAACAGTCATCTCCACTTCCATTTCAATTCATGATTCAGCTAAATGGACCATGTGACTACTTATGGACGCTTACATAAATTGCCTGCCATAAAGCTGACTCGATTCTATTTCATTATACAGAATGCCGTTTGCAGTTGCTGCTGCCATGACACAAAAAATCATTGACTCCTAAATGCTAATGAAGTGCAGAGCCTATACCACACTATAGAGTATGTGAGAGTAACAAAGCCTCAGCATATGGCGGTTGTAGAAAAACAAACAAAAAAAAAAATGACAACATTTCATGGTTTCCACACTTTCAGTAAAGAAAGAAACCACTGCCAACAACTGGTACACGTGAAACACGCAGCAGATGGTGAAAATATGGCGTCTGGAGTGGAACATCTCTCTCCCTTTCTGCAACTCGGTGCACGGTCGCGTTCGTCCCCCAAGGTGCAACGCAACGATGCCCAAAACTAATTGTTCCCAGTCACTTGGCAATTACCGGAATGCAAGAAAAAACAAAATGCTTGGCAAGATTGATGGGATAATCAATATGAGGGTTGCTATGGCAACAGGCTGACAGGCTTTAATTGGACATTTGTCTCCCCTTTGAGTGCGATTGATGAAGATTGGCAGGATCCCGAGACACTAACACACTTGGCCAGATATTGTAGGATAAGTGAAAGGGCGAATGGATCGATGGAGCCGTCTCTTTGAAAGAAAACTGAAATTTCTGCACGACTTTTCCAATAACCGTTTCTCAGTTTGGTTCAAAAAGTGAGCATTTCATCATCATCTCACCACTAAGCACAATATGATAAAAAGATATTAATCAAAAATATAAATAATAATGGACCTAATTGTGACTGTAAATGAAAATTTAATGTATTTAGTTTTTGTTTGTTCAGTTTTTTTAAGATTGACATCAATACACCCTAAACGTGCTTCACTCAGAATCATAGTGGTATTAGAAGAGCAGGATGGAAATTCAAATATTTAAGAAAAATTTTATTTCAATGTCACCAAGTCAAGTTAAGATACAAAGTTTTCACTTTAAATGACCCTTAAAATGAAGACAATTCCTTCACTGAAACCAATTAACACGCTTATTCAGCTCGAGCAACCGATCTTCTCATCTCAGTTATTTGTAGACGATACTTCACAAGTCAAAAATCTTGAACATTTGAGGCAATAAAGAAAAAATTTAAGAAAAAATCTATTGACTTTATTGATGCGTTCACATTTGTCACATTGAGTTCAGTTGAAAAAACGGCTGTTAATGTTTACTAAAGTGTTACAAAGCGAAAAAGCCAAATATGGCTGTATAAAGAATTACAGAGTCGGAGTTTGTCCGTCAAAACAGTAAAGAGGTTTTGTTCTGACATGTAGCAACCCAGACAATGAGTTAAGTAATCTCGCTGGAGGATGTCCGATAACATTGGATCGGAGTTTGTCCGAGTCGTTTGCGTCCGCTCTGATGTGAAATGACGAGAAGCAGATTGTTTTGCGTTGCGTTTTCTCCTGAGCTCCGGCTATTGTGCCCAGAGGCACGATGGACCAGATCCCAACCCTCAAACTACACAACCGCCAACACTTGATTGATGGCGGTCGTCAAAGCACTGCCTAAAACAAACACACGTCTTCATATCAACAGTATGAACTCACCCGTAGTGCTTCAGAGCGGTTAGCCAGGAGCCTCTCGATGTTCCCAGCAGCCGTTGCAACCAGTTCCCTCGGGTTGTTGGTCTCCACACGGTAGTGAGCGCGGTGTACGTTGTATAGCTAAGAGAATCAGCACATGGAAACGTCAGTCAGAGTGACGTTCAACATGCATGTTGCAGAAGTCAAGTTGAAATTAATTTTTACAAAGATGTTTTCTCTCTGGATTTTGAAATGTAACCCTACAAGACAATTATCTTCTTTTTTTTATTATGTCTTCAGAATAACTCACAATTCAGTTACAGCATTTTATTTAAGAAACATGTTCTATGCAGAGTCGAGACGTCAGAAATATTCTGAACAGCAGTCTTCTCTTCTCCACTGGACATCGCACACATGATTACTAAAGAAAGCTGCACATCCTCTGATTAAGTTGCAATGTCAGGTTACATAACAAGAACATTCACTGTGCTATGGACTATGCTTCACCAAGAGAAATAAGGAACACAAATGCCAAACAGCCAATTATTTAGCAGCCTAAAGGGATATCATGGTACGACATTCAAACCGCAGGATTGAGGCACATGCTTGTGTTTGTCTTCGTCCTCCTGGCGTCCAGACAGCTTTAGCTTTAGCACAGGAGCCATAATAATAATAATAATAATAATAAAAAAGTAATATTGGTGAAGTCTATATTTGAACAGTGTTAATAAAAATCATCCTCTGTTTATTTTTTTATTATCTTGAAATGTCAATATTGTGTTTGCATGTTTGAATTTGACAAAATCATGTTTTACTTTGGATTTTGGAGCTTAAAATTAACCAACAAAATCCACCCAGCAAGTGTGTGTTGGCCACCATTTGAATTGCGCAGCACGTCATTTATCTAAACAGATTATAAAAGGTACCTCCAGTGCACTCTCTCTTATCTTGTCACAAGTCATTCTGCAGCATCCGATACAAACATGTTTCGTAATGATTTCCGTAATGTTTCAGAGCCAAAGTGCCCAATGCATTATGTCAATCAATGTGGATCTAAAAAGCTTTTCTTTATCAGATGTGGTTCTGGCGTGGGTGTTTAAGTGCATGTGTGTGTGTGCGTGTGTGTGGACTCCAGCCACCACAACATAGCTGTGACGCTGAGCATACCCGAGCCTCTCCACTGTGCCGGCAGAAGGCCACGATGCAGCGCTATGTCTGATGAGAATCTGCTATATATAGACTAGTGATGTGTTTTGACAGCTGAGGTTGAGGAAGGAGGGTTAATGAGTGACAGAAAGTATAAACCCTAATTTTTGTCAGTACTGAGTCCTTGGTATTGATATAACGTGAAGTGGAAGTGATATCCAAACATATTTTTGTTAAGAAAACAGCCCCCTCAGTGTTTGCTTTGACTGGATTACTCATGTGGTGCAAACTGTAATTACAAAAAGAGAAATGATCCGACTCAATGTGTTGAAACTGGTGATTGGACAAATATTTCTCTGAATGCAAAGTTTGATAATCGCCAGAGAGCTTGACCAGGTTCAAATTAATGCAATGAATATTTCTCACTAACAAAATTACATGGAAAACTCAAAGCAAAAGGAAGAATAAGAAGTGAAAACGTATCATTTTTGTGTTTTTGTTTTGACCCATTTTTGAGACAATAGCTTTACTTGAAAACTTGAACGCATTATTGACATTTATTACAAGCACATGTTGTGTATTTGTGTGATCCACTGTGACTTTAACGTCTTCATGCTAATCCGCTTGTTATCATCGTGTTATTATGAATTATGTAACGCCACCACACCAAAACAAATCGAGGCACGGCGTGATATTGCCACAAACGCAGCGTCAAAAACTGTCAATCTCTTCTTTACAGCTGTTCCTTGCCATGATTGGTTGACGAGGGAAAATCGAGGCGATGGGGGTTTTATTATTTGCAACTTTGACTTCAAATTTCCTCATTACCCCCAAAACCATGACGCCTATAAGGTGTGATCCTGAAGATGATCTATCGTTGGTAGGCTATCAATAAATTGCATTAATTTACAGTGCAGCACATAAAAATGTAAAATTTTTTACAAGGAAACAAGTTCCAAAGTGTATTGTGCTGAATAAAAATCGGCATAATGCGAATATTACAAGTTCACCACTCCCATTTCCTGAAACGTTTGCTATTAGATGAAGCTTAAATTGTCTTTTTAAATTTTTTTTTATATATTTCTAAAGATTCTTCTGATCCTTTGTGGTACTTTTGTCCACTCCCCAGCCAGCTTGAATGCCACACACACACACACACACACACACACACACTCATTCACTCACACACACACACGCATTATTACCACATACAAGTGTACGAGGAAAAATGTCTGCCTGTGTCAGTGGTGACTAACTTCCAGCAGGTCGGTGCTCTGCAAAGGTTAACTTCAAACAAAACAAACAAAAAAACCTGCTCAGACAGTCTCACAGAATAAAATACATTTGGAACCAGACTGCATTTCATCGCTTCATGTATAAATGAGGCTCTCCTTACAACTTAATTCATTAATATTTTTTGGGAAAATAAAAATGCAGTGTGTGTGGGACTTACCTCTATTAGCTTGTCCCTGCAGCTGGACGTGTCTGTTATTGTGATTAAATCTTTCTGCATCTGGTCCACCCATTCCTTTATCCTATAAACACAAGAAGAAGAGAAAAAAAACCAAACAAATCAGTCATCTTAAATTTGCGGAGTCTACCCACATGATTACACGGGCAGAGCATGAAATAGGAATCTGAGTGAATATGCGGGGCATTAAAGTCGCAGGCTATTCATAGACGGAGGTATGAAAGAGTGACATCCTGAGGGGTGAGGCGCTGGTTAATGTATTCCTCCGACAAAGAGAGGATTGAAAGTGGATGTGATGTAAAAGAGTAAGCAAGAAACAAATGTTCATTCATGAAGATTCAAATGTTTTCATATACTTTTGCCACTTTCTAGCATAACAAGAAGACAACTGATATTTCTCTACTTAATCAGAAGTGATTCATCAGCCTGTTGCATAAAACATCAGTGCTTCCTGTGGTATTCTACAACCTCTGCAAACATATCAAAACAGTAATAACCAGCATGTCTAACCTGTTGTGAATCAAATTGATGGGCTGTAACTTCAGCCACGGGGATTTTAAGGACACCGACTCCTTATATGGAATTCCTAACATTCAGTTCAGTCTGGGTTATGCGTGTGTGTGTGTGTGTGTGTGTGTATGTGCGCAGACATCCATGTAAGACCATACCCACCATACCCCCCCAACTATCAAAACAGCAATGAATCTCCACTTGTCAGATGAGATGTGACACGGCTGCAGACCTCACATGCACCAACGAGTTATTTAAGGTTATTACCAAAGGAAGGAGGATGAACTTGGAGTCTTTCGGGAAATGACCACTGATGTCCACATGATAATTCTCTCTTTAGACTGTTTTTATTCAGCTGATTATATCAACTTTTTCCTGTCTTTTTATCACTTTTTTCAAAGAGATGGGTTAGGGTTAGTATTTCAGCATTAGCGTTTCAGAACATTCCACGGAAATCATTAATGTTTAGCTGTGGAGACATTTAAACCAATGAAACGGAGTTGGGTCATGTGATTCATCAGTAGTGGGATTCAAACCAGAACAAATTTTCTATGGGCCAGGGGAGTTAAATACATTTTAGCTCGGGGCCACACACGTCCCAGTTTTATTTTGACAGGACTAGACTGGTAAAATAGTGCCATAATAACCATCACAGTTTTTCTTTGTTAATGCGCAGAGTGTACGAGATAAAAATGTCTATATTATTGCAAAAACCAAGCAAATACTCCCAAAATGTCCTCAAGTCTCGACATTAAGCGGGTTGTAATGAGACTTTCGAGTGCAAAATAGAGTGAAATGTTCCAAAAAAAAACTTATTCTATGGCTGATTCATTATACAGATTTTTACAAAGTCACTCTGACAGCATGGCATTGACGCAAATGTTAGTTTGCCAGCATTTAAACATACTCTTAGACATTCTCACAATTAGCTTTTTGATTTGGCGGCCCGGATTAGAGCCTCTTGCAGGCCGGTTTTGGCCCTCGGGCCTTTTGTTTGACACCCCCGCTCTTGGCCATGAAACTGTAGCCACAGTTAGAAGTAAAAAAAAAAAAAAGTAGTATTTTGTGACTTTTTCCCCTCAAATTCTCAGGTAACAAAATCTCCATTTAACCCACAAAGCAATCGTCAGTCTCCTGTTGACATGTATACCCCCCACCCCCGACCCCG
>OMNM01041428.1:12302-32660 GCA_900302745.1 Parablennius parvicornis
TTGGTTAAATGTTTAAACGAATAAAACTAGTTTGTTGTGTTTTGATGTATTTGGACAGTCTTACACACACACACACACACACACACACACACACACACACACACACACACACACATCAAATGATGATAAAATATCATGTAGAAGCTTCACTTTGTGAGCTAAGTTAGTTACATAGATTGTAAATATTTGTTAAAAAAGAAAAGCTGTGCTTTTATCCAACAGGTTGACTATGACAAAGTCCTAAATAAGTTCAAGTTTTAGCTCAAACAAAATGGCACCAATGACCAAACTAAAGCTCATAATAATCCTGAATAATACCATGTCCCCCGCACTAGTACAGACGGACTGTTGATAAAGTCAGAAATAAACGTGTGTGTGTGATTTGAAATCGGATTGCGGTGCCTTTTAAGGAGATCAAGTTGTTTTTTGGGTTTGTTTTTTTTTACATTCAATTCCTGTATTTCACACTGTGGCTAATCTGGGAACTTAATCAATTTGTGCCTGGAGGTACAACACCTTTTCAAACACTGGATGGAAGTTAATACTTTCTAAATTACCCTGATTATCCTCACTGCACATGTCCTTTGTTTAAGGTCATTGGGTGCTGCTGTGTTTAAAGAATGCAACAAAAATGAATGAGAAAAATATAAAAAAATATAAGGAGATGTATCATTTTGATAAAAACTAGTAAATGATATATAAAAATAATGCATCCACATGAATGAAGACGGATGAATGGATGAACATAGTGGGGAATGAATGCTGTCTTACAGGTTATTGAAATAAATGCTAAATTTAAATCTCTCTATTAGTCGTGAGCCTAATAAGCTGCAAAAGATTCTTTCTTTTTGAGTTTAATTATGTCAATATAACAAAACAGAATTTTCCATTTTATTTAACGAAAGAAGTTTTTTCACACTGTCCAAACAATAAAACCAGAGTGGATTCTTTGAAGTATGAGGTTTTTTTTAAGGCAATGACAAAATGATGAGTCAATGAAATAATTTAACAAAGCTTTTAACCACTGTCTTGTTTTCTGTTAACATGAATTCATATAAAAACTCACACACGGCGATATAAAATTGGTAAACCTTTAAAAATAACTGATCAACATAACTGATCAAAACACTATAATGACACCTGAGTCTTGTAGTGTTAGAATTTCCAACAATTTTTGATCAATTTCAAAATGTATGCACTGGTGAGAAAAACTAAATATTATGACTATGTAATTACATCACAGTGCATTTAGACGAAATGTTTGAAAACCCTGGGTAGACGCTATGTAAAGGCCCTCATGTGTGACTTTCATATTGTATAAATAGAACTTGCGCAGTGAGTACATATTTGAACGTGATCCAGGAGGAGTAAATTTCCTCTAACCTTTAATATGTTTCTGGCGTCAAAAGCCTCTCTTTCACTCGTGGTCGGTCTTCCTGTCCCGCCCGAGTCTTCAACTGGAAAAACACCAGAGGGTCAAAGACATGTTGAGCAACGTAGCAAGAGGACAATATAAAAGAGATAAGTTATCTCTGGGATCACATAAACATGTTTACTCCAAATCTTCAGCTGTACTATAACACCACCATGGGAATGAAGGAAAGGCAATTAGTGGGACTATTTTCTACAGCAGGGAGAAGTTGTGAAAATAGACTGAATGGTGGTAAACATGGTCAGCAGTGGTTCGTGCTGTGTTGTTGGTCAGCTCAGTACAAATCTGAGAACTGCTGCTGGACTGAATCCACGTCCAAAATGAATGAGGCCATTGTCCGAGTACTTGGAAAACGCACTCCCCGGTGCACATAAACAGTGCCGCGGTCGAACAGAGACCCGCCTCCCTGATTCCTCCCCACAGAAATTTGTTGTTGTAATTGTTTGCGATCGGCTTTGCCATCACGACAGCCGCAGTCCGAACCAAAACGTAATTAGGGGACATTGGCAAGAAAAAAAAAAAAAAAAGGAAAGAGCAATTGGTCTGATTCTAGGAAGTCAAAAGCTTTTTGTTTTGTTTTTTGCGCATTTGTATGAGTGAGGCTGTCATGCGCCTGTCACATCCTTGCCTGAGGAGTCCTTTCGGAACAAAGTGTTCATCACGGTGCCGTGCAGCTTGACTCGGTCCCACTCTCTGGCCAACAGTCCCACGGACACAAAGTGTTCCACCAGTCGCTCCGCGATCTCCTGCAACCTAAAGCACGTACGATTCCGATTAGACAGGAGGATTTACAGATTCAAATAATAGAGAAGTATATCATTTTTCACCGACTTATCGGATCTGTCTTTGACGTGGACTTTGGCGTACAAGACGTCCACCATGCCGGGGTCATCATTCATGTACTCTATACCCATCACTTCCAGAGGGAGAGGTTTTCCTTCAGTTATGTCTCTGATGAACGAAAACACACACACAAAAAGCCATGAGGTCAAACTTAGACATTTTTATATATTTTTCTCAAAAGACACTGATGATGAAACAACATTCAGCTGCCTGAAAGACTGTATGCAAAACAGAACCGTCGTTTTATTTGGTCACAAGACAAATTTCTGAGTCTGAGGAGTCTTCTTCAATAATCTAAATAATCAATTTAAATTCAATCTCAATGATAAAACATACAACACCATAAGTTCCCATTTAAAAAGAAGCAGGCAATAATCTTTACCATTAACAAATAAAGGAAAACAGTGATGCAATAGTCTGTAGCTCTGACATTTATGGCATTAATTTGCTGTAAGTCTTTCAAGCGCTGCTTTAAGCCTCTAAAGTGTGTAACTCTACACACTCTCTGAAGGTGCCCTGCGATATCTGGCACCAAGACACGATCAGCAGATCCTTAAAGTGGTGTAAGTTTCACATTGGTGACAACACTCCGTCCGGTATGTTCCCTAACGGCTCGCTGCGGGTCCACGCTTGGTCTCCCCTCAAGACTGTCGTCCTTGCCTTTCTGGAGATGCGCCAATTCATTTGTCTCACCACAATTTGGCTTCTTTGTCAAAGTTGTTCAGGTTATCCGGCGTGCTCACGATGACAAATGATGCTTCACTTTGTGCTTTGTTACATCCGCGACCTTGAATGCAGCCATTGTTGCAACATAATTTAATGTTATTTGCTTTCTTTCTTGGTAGTCATGAAATTTTAGACCTCTTCAGTGTCCCGAAGACAGCATTCTAGCCAGATAGAAGTTTGTCTTTTGTTCATTTGCCTGCACTGATTCTTCGACGAACAAAGCATAAACTAAACAGCCAGTAGTTCCTGAGATAAACACAAATATTTTTAAATTCATGAAGTGGCGAACTAATGTTATTTCGCTGCTGAAACAAACGTGATAGTGGGATTAGTTCATTGTGTATTTTTTTTTTTTTTCATGAGCACAGACAAACATAAATATTCCACACAGGTAGAGTCACAAGGTTTCTTTGTTCGACCCCTACCTGATGAAGTTTTGGCATTCTTGAAGGTGTTCGGATGCTTTTCGCACTTCCATGTCGTTCAGCAGAGCAACAGTGCCAATTGTCAGATGGAGCTTTAAGGGGTTCTGAAAGATGCTTTCTTCCACTCCGTGATCCTGTATATTGAAAAATAACAACTTATTAATGTATAATTAATTGATAATCCATCCATCTTCTTTAATATTTTATTCAATTCAGGGTCGTGGAGGCCTGGATGTGGTTCTATTTTGCCAGTTCATCACAGGTCAAACACACAAGACAGAGACATTCATGCACACTCACATTCACACTTAAGGGCAATTTGGAGTCACAAGTTAAGCTCAAATAGATGCTAAAAGACTGTGGGAGGAAACTGGGGCCAGAAAAAAAGTCATGCACCACAGGGAGATCAAGCAAACTCAGTACCTGTGAACATTTTTGCAGCACCTCCTCTTTAAATCTCAGGAATCCTTCTTGAATTTTGGGGTCATTCAGTGGAAATGACAAAAAGTGTGTGAAAGGCTGCTTCTTCCTGAAACTCTCCACTAGAACCTCAACCCGAGTGACTGCAGATGACACTGCAGATCTGGCCGAGCCGGTGATAACTGTCAGGAAAACAAACACAGAAAGAGTTAAATATTCAACAGTGTGATAGTTTGTTTTTCAATACCCAGATTTGTCCTTTATCCCCACCAATTTGTCCTTCCACTCCTTGTTTTGGAATGCTGATGGACGTCTTCGTGTCAGACTCCAGGCGTCTACGTGTTTCACCTTTTTTCCCGATGATGTATCTGGAAAACAATCAGACAAAGACTTCTCAAGTTGAGGAAGCCACATAACATACTCCAGCATTCATTTTTGTAGGTAACTGACTTGTAAAGCACACTTGGGACGTCAATGGCACAGCGGTATCCTTTATCAGTCTGTTCGATCAGGTGGAGATCACAGGTTTCATCTGCAACCAGCTCTTCACTTTCTGAAAACACAAGACATATTTTTGTTTATTCATCAAGAACTGATTTGAAAAGAAAAAAACAATATTCCCAGTCAATAGTGAGCTTACATCATAAAGCTAATAAAGGCCATCATAACGAAGCATCAGCAGAACTCAGAGGTGATAATAATAAACAAATCAACTAAAACCATTTCCATGTTTTGACTAAATATACAATTGAACTCCAGTGAACAGAGAGAAATCAGCATGAAGTTGTGCCAGGCTACTACTGTTTGATTCATGTATAATTATATATTTTAGCAGCTAATATTGACAGATTAAGACTTACCTGCTGGTGCCATGTAGGAAAACTCTTCTTCCTCATAATGTTCTTCCTTAATTATATTTCTACGGTATATTCTCCCATTTATGTTGAGAAGAGGAGGACGTAAAACATCCATATTGTCCGTTCCTTAATGTCAGCTAAAGCTTTGTTATTCAAACTTAAACAATGTATAACGACCAGACAAGTTAACTGAACCAAAATAAATTGTAAGTTTTAATTCTTTCTTTAAACTCACCGAGCTAGCTTGTTTTTAAGCATACTACTCACTTGACGTTTGTTTTGCGACACTCAACGTCGCGTTTGATGTATAATTAGATCTACAAATCATTTCACGCAACCACTTCCTGTAAAGTCGTCCGATCGAGCTTATCCGGGTGATGCTTAGATCTTCCCTGACAGCGCAGTCTCTTCAAGCGTAAAGCTCTTTAGTGTGCCGTAAACCTGTAGCGAGATAGCTTGACAAACAGCTACTTCAGACGTGGATTTTATTTTGTTTAAATAATTAATTGGGACGTTGACGGTAAGCTTTAAATCAGAACAGGCGCTGACTGCTATGTTGTACGTAGTTACATTAACGGGACGCTAAGTTCTGCTGTTAGCAGGCCACGAGCTGTTTGCTAACATGGCGAGCTAAGAGAGTTACTCATGTGACTTCCACTTAACACCGATCAACTGCGCTACACACATATCACTCCATAACATCTAATTTTGGGGGGTGCTATTTGTAAATGTATGTCCATTTTTCAGAGGCCATGGCAGCGTCTTCGTCGTCCTCCTCTGCGGGAGGAGTGAGCGGCAGCTCGGTGACTGGCTCAGGGTTCAGCGCCTCAGAGCTCATTCCTCCAAGAAAAGTCCTGTACACGTATCCGAAGGGTGCAGGGGAGATGATGGAAGGTACGAATCACACATCTAAAGCCTGATGTGCAGCAGGTGTCATTAGAATATTGAAAATATTTTGCAAAACATTGATGCTGAGAGCATATTGTAGGGGTCTACAATCTTGCAATTATTCACTCAAAGTTAACAGACATACAATGTTGCCCCCAAGTGTGTTATTTTCAGTGTGAGACGGGTCCAAATGCCTTCCTCTGTGAGTGTTGAAGGTTGCCGACCCCCGGGATAGTGTGTCGTCATCATTAAATCAACCCACTGTTTTGGTTTTGTGGTGTATGAACCGCAAATAAATGTAAACGTCAAACATGAGATACACCTGTTCTGCGTCCCAGTCATCTTGCATCACCAAAACAAGCAGAAAAAAACAAATCTGAGCAAGAGAAAACAGTGGAGCAACTAAGGTAGTAAGTCAAGAAGTGGACAGGAAATGTTTACTATTGGAAGGTTAGCTTTTATGTGGGTTCAACGATCTAATGAAGTTTAACTGACAATAGTGATTTAGGTGACTTTGAACACAGCATGTGCTGAACTAATTTTTCCTGCAACAGTTGATTTACAGGAGTTTGCGCACACACAACGATTTGTAGGGTTATCTAAGTTGCCTGTGTATTGTTGGCCATAGCCATCTGACTGTGATCAGAGTGTATCATCATCTCATGGCTACATGACAACAAGTACATAGGTAATCACACACTAAGTTTAGTTCAATTTTGCACAACAGATATCTTTATAACAACTCCATGTTGCAGAAAATCTGAAAAGTCATATTAATTACTTGCATTTGGCATCATGTACATAAATTATGGATTAAGGAAATTTGACATTAAGTGACACTGTCCTATTCTCATTAAAAAAAAAAAAAAAAAACTATCTTTATGGTTTTGTAGCATCATACAAAATATCACTTCTGGTTGCCCCAGAAAATGGGCACAGCTTTCAATACTAGCTTAAAAAATATTTATTTTGACCTTTTAGCAGATGTAATATGCGTTCATTTGAGGATGCAGTTAATGTCTTATCAATCCTCAATCCCACTTTATTCAGTTCAGGGCTCCTGGGATGCTGGAGCTGATCCCAGATAACTATAAGGGAAAAGGCAGGATACATCCTGTACAGGTCATCAGTCCATCACAGGACAAACACAGAGACAAAAACAGTTGCACACATCAACACTTGCGCCTCACTTTTTTTTAATCTGAACTTTTCTGTAACTGCAATATTTTCTGCCTGACTTGAAATCTAATTAGTGAGCGAACTGCGGCTCTTCAAAGCCCTTTTCTTAGGATTTATTTAGACTCATAATTTGTTGCCTTTCTGGCTTGACATGTACTAATTAATGTGGTTATTTTGGTTTCAGCATAAAAGGAAGTGCTTGAGTGCTACAGTGATCAACTGAAATACACTTATGCTGAAAGTGTCAAGCAGTTCCTCTTTATTTATTTTTTTTACTTTAATGCTTGAATTATTTCAAAACACTGAATAGTGACTTTACATATTGCTTTAAAATTAAAAAAAAAAAAAATCACTTTTGAATTTACCAAGACACAATTTTAGAAATGAGCTCTTCCAGAGTTTCTGGCAGGAACCTGTTCTTTTAGATTTAATGTAAACAGCAACTCTTTTTTTGTTTAAATGTTTTTACTCTCTTACTGTCTTTGATTTTACTTTACTGTATTTATTCATACTGTCATAGACATGCTTCTTTTTCACCTGTACTAATTAGATTTCTCTGTGAAGTACTTTGTAATTGTCACAATGAAAAGTGTGATATAAAATATGTTATTATTACATATTTGAACTGTTTGGCTCATAAATGAATGTTCACCAGTAAATAACTAGCTTCTATCTTTTCCTTTTTTTTAAATAGATGGATCTGATAGATTTCTATGTGAGTCTGTATTCAGTTACCAAGTTGCCTCAACACTGAAACAAGTTAAACACGGTAAGTCACTCACTCACAATAAAGAAAAGATGACAAGAATTAAATATTGGTTCCGTAATGAAATAACATTTTGTTGGTTTTCAGATCAACAAGTGTCTCGAATGGAGAAACTTGCGAGCTTGGTGGAGGAGCTTGAGGCGGATGAGTGGCGCTACAAACCAATTGAACAGCTGCTGGGATTTACGCCGTCTTAAAGCGATTGAAATGCCTTTGGTTTATAAATCAGACAAAAAGACTGAAAATAAAGGAATATGTTGTTATTTTACTTCATAGATCATATTCCTTGTGTGAATGGATCAAAGTAAAATCTTAAGCGTGAAATTTTATCTGCAGATAAAGAGTGTGAGATTTGTTATTTTTACAGTTATATCTTACCCTTAATATAATATATCAACAATTGTCAAATAAACCTTGTATAAAGCGATAACTTCACACTATTCAACATTTTGTAATAGAATAATTTGTTTTTCATGTCCTTTTAAGATGTTAAGGCTACCGATGAGGGTGTTTTTTTAAGGCACACCTATGTGATGTAATAAATTCGTGGAAGTGGAGTGTTGTTTCCACACGGCTGCGGTGGAACTCAGAAATTTGGGAAGCCGCTGCCCGGTCAGGCTCTTCCCTTCAGTCTGTGGTCCCTCGCTGTTGCTCCTCGCACAAGCAAAACAAAGAGAACTTGTAAATAAAGTCAGACTCTGTCGTTCTCTGCGTGTCTTGCTGTTTGTTTTTCCTGCCGGTGTGGTATTCCTTAAAATCCGCGTGAAGCAATGGTGTGAACGGCTCCATCACTTTTTCTTATGTGCAAAAAAAAAAAAAATGTTTCTGTGGTTTGAATGTGCTGTTTTCAGTATCGCTTCTTCGTTTTGACTGGGAGGAAATACTCTGTGTTTTTCCTTCTTTGAATGATTGTTTTCAAACAAATCAAGGGTGAGTCTGCACAGAGTGTACTGTTCTGGGAGTATCTAAGGACTGCCCAGAACATTTCGCGACACGCCTCTGGCTGCACGTCCAACTTCCTGCTGGAGAGGTTACCAGTTTGTCATAGGACACTTTTTAACAATCTCAAGTTATGAGCTGTGGAAGTCCAACAATTTACTATTGATTTATGAGCCGGTGGCGCCCTCAAGTTAACCTACATTCTTTTCAAGGAGGTAAACATTTTGTGCAGCATCACAGCAAACTTTTTTTGAGGACTTCCTCAGAACTCACTGTACTTACACGTGTTTTTGTGTCTGCTTAGCTTCCCCATGATAAAGTACAGCCTTCCCCTACGCCCACTCACATGCAGCAGCACAGCATAAATCTGGCTGCTGTCCAAAACTTTCTCTCAGCAAACTGTGGTTTATGTACAGTGTGAAGCTTGGAAAACTACCACTCCCTTCAATTACACTACAGTGTATGCCAATGATTTTAAAACATCTTATTCTTTTAATGAAGGATAGTTCAAATCTGATGTGTCAACAACTCTCAGACGCTTGTTTATCTGCGTCAGAGTTGTCCTTGTTTATCTGCAGTGTTTTAACGTGGGCGATAAAACACTGTTTTCTCTTCGGGATTTGATGAAATGATACCTTTTATTGCTTTATCGTGTCCTATCGTAGGCTTTTTCATTATGCAGCTCTGTGCGTGCTGTTTGCAACTTCTGCTGTAGATAAAAAATTCTGATGTAATGTTGCTTGAGCAAAACAGGTGACGTAATGTAACACTGCAACACTGACTCCAGCTGAGCCGAGCTGCCCTGCGCGCACTTCACTCTGTAACATAACATGCGCGAGCAGCACCCGGTGCGCAATGCATTCAAACATTTGCGTGGTGTTGGAACAAATACATACGATGTTTACATGTCCAGGCATGTTCATGTACATTTCCATGGCTGTGGAGTGCGCTATTCATGTGCCAGCTGCACCCCCGCACCTCCTCCCCCTCCTCCTGTTTGTCTCCTCTGCTGGCATGTTACCAGGCAGGCTACAGCTTCGGTGGCGTGCCTCTCTTTTTGATTGGCTGGACGGGCTGTGGGGGGCGTGTCCTCGGAGCCTCCATATAAATACATTGTTGCAGGGACAGACTGCAGAGCTTGGCAGCTGCTCTCAGAGAAGAGGAGGCGCGCAGAGGAGAGATATTAACAGATGACAATTGCAGACAATAAGGAGACAGTTGCGCGTCGTTAACTGCCACAACAAGCTTGCACCGCGACGTTCTGGGGAAATCTGTAAGTATGCTGTTATAATTTTCCAGTTTTGTTAACTTTACAGCTAATTTGAAGAGTGAACAGCCTTCTTTAGGTGCACTCACATAAATGTAGTTTTTGCTGCAAACATGTACTGTTTTTGTATTCCTTTACATGGTATAGTGTAAATGCGTAGCTGTCAATTAAACTGAACCACTGATTGTTGATTTAAGAATAGTGTCTGGATAGAGTGCTGATCTGTCGCCTTTGTTTCCTCCCAAGCAGCTGCCAACAGAAGCAGCTGATTCCCTTTGACTACTGCAGAGAAGAAACCATGCCTGATCTGTTTGCAACCACCGAAATGGGCAGCTCACCTCCTTCTCCAGTGGAATCCAGTCCCAGAAGGTTGTCCTGGGGCAAACTGGTCCAGAGACTGGCAGATTTCAGCTCATCCACCAACAGCAGCAGCATTGAGTCTGTTTCCAACAATGGCAGCAGGAGTGATCTCTCAGAGTCAGGTGAGCATTGTTGCGGACTTGTGCAATCCTTTGTGAGCAGTTTCTCATGGATTCGTGTTTCAGGCTCTAACATGCTGTTTGTCCTCCACAGGGTCGGATGTGTTTGGAGATCTCTGTCCCTCCAACAATGACCTATTCTATGATCCGATGGAGGAGACAATCCTGAAAGAAGTCGTGGAGCTTATTGCACGAAGCTTACGAGAAGCCAAAGATTCAGACTGCGCCTTAAGATGTACCAAACTGCTCATCCCAGAGAAACTCCTGGAGCACATTGGGCAGGAGCTCCTTCACCTGGCAGCTAGTGAGCCCTGTGGTTTAAGAGGGGCTCTCATCGACCTGTGCGTGGAGCAGGGGGCCACCTGTGAGAGTATGGGACAGCTATCCGTGGACCCCTACCTTGTGCCCACCTTTCAGCTGACTCTGGTGCTGAGGCTGGAGTCAGGTGGCTTGTGGCCTAAAATTCAAGGACTCTTCAGCACAAAGTCAAACTCCACTCCTGTAGTGAGACAAGCTATTAAACTTAGCACGGGTTTCCGTGTAATCAAGAAGAAACTGTACAGCTCTGAAGAGCTTCTCATTGAAGAATGTTGAGGGGAAAACAAACACAAGGACCTGATGGGTTTCGAAGTCTATAATGTGACAGTAAAAGCTCACAGAAGGGCCTTATTACTATACCTTCATGTATATGATGCCTTCTGAAGTGTATGGATTTTGTCATGATGCAGCTTATTTTTCTGACTGTACAGGACCTGGTTATGGTACTCAGAGCAGCTGTTGTTTTAACACTTGCTCACTGACGTTCAGACTTTTGAATTACAAAGTGTAACCATCATGCTATATCTGGTAAATAGGCATTTTGCAAATATTAAAATGCGTACCTCAGTTTCTATTGAAACCATACAACGGCAGCTATATTATTATTGATTCATAGTCATTGAAACCATTGTGTGCTTTCCTTCTTTTTTTTTTTTTACATTACTGTTAACTGAGGTGGACATGAGTTGATGAACTGTACACAAAGAGAACCGTTGGGGGCCATTGTGGCTGCGTTCGGCGTTAAAGGCCTGCCAGTGCTTGCCTCATGCAGTATATGATGGAGTCATCTATTCATCACACAGAACAATGAAACTGTGCAAGCTTTGACTGAAGATTTCCAACAAAGCTTGAACTTGTGTTTGTGTAGACTCGTCCTGCTTTCCACTTTATTTGATATTCAAATACTCATAACATTGCACTGTTTTTTGTACTTTCATGATCGCAAATAAATTATTATTTTCTACCAATCTTGCTTCTGTTTCTCATTTTAAAATGTGTCCTGTTCAAATGAACCATTGTTTACACTACAAACAAACCCAGGTTCCCGATAGGAGTCAAACAGGTTTTCAAACATGCATTTAGCTCATCTTTCAAATGTGCAACCACAAACTACCATAACACTAAAATATCTGTTGGGAGGAATGATGTCGAACAGCATTGCAATTTAGAATGAAATCCAGCCATCCTGCACAGCAACAAAGTTAAAATAGCTGAAAAAGAGAGAAACATGAGGAACAAATTGAAGTTCGGAATTTTTTTTTTTTTTTTTAACAAATATTCATCACAGATTAAAAGCAGAAGTGCAAAGTCTGCCAAAAGTCTTTGTGGTTCAAGAATATGACGCTACACTTCCTCCCAGGCACATGCAGCACGTCTCCCTGCGAACGTGCACGCAGCCATGTTTCCAGCTCCCAGTCTCAGTAAGCTCAGTAATCCAGGGGGGCCGGCATGCCAGAAAACTCTGAGTGCCAAATGTGCTGACTGTGCACCGATTCTCCTTCTGCGCACGTACGGCTCGTAGCAATGAGTCACATTCAACAAGTTCAAGCATTCGCATTTATTTTCACCTGGGAGTAAAAACATGGTGGAAAAAGCAAGATTGGAACCATTTCCTCAGTGTGTAAATCTATTGTTTCAATAAATAAATAAATAACCTACTATGATTTGGAATTTTAAAAAAGAATTGCTTTTTCAGACAAACAAGATGAATCAGAGACATAATGCTCCAAAACTAGAACTTGTTAAAGTCCCACTTTGTGGGTAGGCACATGTCTCACTCTCTTGGCATCTATTGTGAATGTAAATTACATGTAATAGTTTCCTTAATACAGTTGAAACAGGTAAAGTGACAGGGACAAATGTAATCTCGCACACAGCAGAAGACGACGACAAATCTTAGGTGTTCGGGTGTCGGACAAACCATGGACGTGAGTGTATGTTCATCAGAGGTTTCACGATATTCCTGCATAGTTTGGGAATGTGCATATGAACTCACATCAGTGAATGAAACTCAAAGCAGCTCTCCACTGATCTGACTGATAAAATCAAAGAGGAAGCAATCAATGTGGTATCAGTTGCACTGCTACATAAATAACATTTGTATAATTACATACGACTCGACTATGTTCTGGTTTCATACTTAAAAATAAATAAATAAAAAAAAAAATCACACTAAAGTGCCCTTTTCAGCGTCATGGCTTTCAGTCAGAACTGAGGCTCAGAGGTTGTATAAACCCACATCTCATCAGGCAGACGAGATGTGATACAGAAGTTGGCTTTTTCATTTCCAAATGATGGAATAATATTATACGATCATTTCCCACACTGAAGTTTCAGACTTTTTTTCTTTTTTTTTCTTTTTTTTTCCACCAGTTTGGTGGAGAATTGTGTCGCCTTGTACATGTTGCTTGTTGAGTTTTCATCAGCCGCTAGATTTTTCGTTTTGTTTTAAAGCTTATCTATTTACATCCAGTAATCTTCTGTGGTGATTCTGGAAACCTGAAGACACAGAAACAAACGACAGCCCGTGTTATTAGCATAAACATCTGAAAAATCACAACACAAGAAACAAGAACAATTCTCTGGTGAACTTGCTTTCAATCACAGATGCATTCTCAACCGTGTAACGAAGCTGTGATCTCTGACAGTTTGGCGCAGCTTGGTGTGCGAGCCCTCTGCGCTCTTTGGTACAGATCAGTGTCTCCGAAATAGCGAGCCCTGTACAGCATGCCTTCCTCTGCAAATAAAAACAGGAAGAATTCATAAAAAAAAAGTAATTAGTGACAGTGGAAGATTGAATATGTTTAGAAAGCCTTCTCTACAGTCGGTATAAGCACAACCTACAACTAAAACTCATGGTTAAATGATCAAATATGAATAGTTTTTTGTTTTTTTTTCCTCTAAGCAGCATACTTTGTTGTTTCTCCTTCCAGCAATTGTTGCGGAGGTTGGAAATATAATCATCTTCCACCGTTCGCTCCAGATTTTTCAGATTCACGCCAGTGAACTCCTTGAAAAACTGCTCCCCCACGTAATATGGCACCTTCAGGTTCTCCGTCAGCCTCTTGTGTGAGTAACCTGCTGACCTGCGAGAAGATACGACGAGAGTTATCATACGACAGAGTGCCAGGGACGACAGATGTAGCACTGTCTGTATCTGTGAACATGACTCACAGCTGATAAAGACTCAGAAACCACGTAAGTGTATCTAGAACACAAAGGCAGTCGGCGTGGAGAGTTGCCAGACAAATGGTGCTAGCAAATAGAGGAATGTGGAGGATCGGACTGAATTAGGATGTTGCATCCAAATAAAAAAAAGAATCAGCTAGTACCAGCATAATGATCCAAGACAAGTAATTATTCAGTTAAAACATATTTATTGGCTGGTTAATACACAAGTATGTAAAGATAGAACCTAGTGATGTTTTTCTATTTTTTGAGTATAAGTACAATATTAGGACATTATTTAATTAAAGTCATTATGTAGAAGTATAGTTATATGCTGAGGCAATCACACTCACGGCCTGAAGCTGAGGCTGTAGGAGGGGCTGTTCACCATGATCTGGCTGAGAGCTGAAACAATCACCAGGACCAGGATGGGCATGACCTGTACAAAGAGAGCAAGGCCCCCCTGCAAAACAACACGTAGACATTAAACACAAAGGAAATCGAATCGTTGCTAAATGTGCCTGTGGTGGCAGAACCGAACATGGCTAAATATCTCCCCCTGCTGGTTCATTATTGAACCTATTTCTTTTTTTGAAAAACAATAATCGACAGAGCAATAGGTTTTAGAAATGTGGGAGGATGAGCCCACGTCACAGAGGTTTGACTCACGCCGAGTAGTAATCTTTTGTTGAACGTTTTCCAAATTATAAGACAATACTAAGAATATGGTAATTGTTTTTATTTTTACCTGTTGAAGAGGTCTACAGGCAATAAAAAGCACAACTTATTGTGCCAATTAGGTGCCTCAATTCTTTATATATATGGTCTGTAACTGGTTTTGCACTAAATTATAGAGAAACATTAAAATTTGCCTCCATTACGATTGCAAAATAAAGAGATCTGGATGAATCATAGTTCTACTCTTAAGACAAATGCTGAGATAAAACATTCCTGTGACCCTAAGATGTTTCACATTTTGAAAACCACTGATCTCAAGCTCTCAGTACACTCACATCTCTCTGCCTCTCTCTCCTCTCTCGCCTCTGGTAATGCATCCGCCCGTTAGTGTACACATGAGGAGTACCTAATGTAGAACAGCAAAGATCAGTTCGATAGAGAATATACCGAATCTGATGAGGACGGTATGAAAACACAAAAGGAGTAACACTTACTCGATGGGTAACCTCCTCCAAAGAACATGTTAAAGAGATCCTCAGGTGAGATATCTGGCTCAAAGTTTCCAGTGTCGTGACTGTGTCGTGAAGGATGCCTCTTCTCCTCTCCATACTGATCATACTGTCGTCTTTTCTTCGCATTACTCAAAACAGCATAAGCATTGCCAATAGCTGTTGGAGAGGAGCAAAAGTTATGTCAAATTATCACAGAAAAACAAACCACCTTAGAGGAAAACATAGCAAAGTTTAATAGCTCTAACAGACAGACTTCCTCTGACCACTCATTTTGCCTCTTATCATGTTACCTTTAAATGCTTCTGTTGCACCTGGAGCATGATTCTTATCTGGGTGGAACTTCAGAGCAAGTTTCCTGTATGACCTTTTGAGTTCATCCTCCGAGGCGTCTTTCTGAACGCCGAGAATTTCATAGAAGTCTTTACATTGTTTTATCCTGTGTGGAGACCACGTGAAAAAGAATATAAAATATCACATCTCAATATCACAGTCAACAGCTTCTCAAAACTATTTCACATTGTTATCCTGCTTTCATACATCTTCACAGCCTCGAGCTGATCGGCTGTGTAGGGTTTGTTGACGTCAGAGGGCTTTTCTTCAGGTCTGCTATCCTCAGTCGTGCTCTGCCGCAGCTGAGGCCCTGAGTCTCCGCTGAAGTCTGACTGCTCACTTTGTCTGGGAGTAAATCCATTTTTTGCTATGAAGTCCAGCAACACTATAAGAGATTTAAAAAAAAAACACATTTGCTGTGAAAATATTCAGATAGGCAGTTAGAGGAAGCTGACGTGGAAAAGATGACAGTCCTGCAGTAAGCTGAAAATACTGTTGATGAGAACCCTATACATCTCTTTTTGATATATCACATTATCATAACTCCATAAGGACTTAAGTACAACATTGTCAGATTAAGATTTGTTGCATCATTTATAAATTCAACAGTCAGATCAATGGATTTTCTTCTTGGTTGATGAAACCTGTTTGTTTTCATTTCTGGACTTTTTACATCTGAATGTTTGAAAAACAGCAGATAAACTCAATTAAAACTGGACTAGATCTCTACTGTATATGTCTATGCATCTATCAGATGAGACTTAGTTTCATATTAAATGCCAAAACAACAACATGTGTTTATTAGAACAAATATGCAAACGCAAATTCGAGAAAGAAAGAATATCAAGCAACAAAATATCCTATAACTTCTACCATAGTTAGCCCATAGTTAGCTGGGATTAGCTCCAGCTTCCCACTACCCTGAACATGAAGAAGCAGTTTAGAAGACGGATGGATGGATGGATGGATGGATGGATGGATGGATGGATGGATGGATGGATGGATGGCAATCTCCCTTAGCTCCAAAAACGAACTGTCAGCCATATACATGGAAAAACTCTGATTCCTAAGGACTGGTTCGATTAAAAAAAAGTTCATTTCCAAATGGAAACCATTCCTTACTTTTCTAGCTGAAGAACAGGAGGATCACCCCATCACCACTAATGCACTTCATTCCATAGCTCTGCATTTTGAGTTCTAGGGCTGGGTGATAGACAATCATACTTATTATTTAATTATTATTCAGATCATTTTCAGCTGTTTAATCCACACATGTCTGTTGTTTGCTATTATGAAGCGTGAAGGGACACTTTGTGCTTCTCTTCCTCTCTTGGCCTGGAGTTGACCGGCATTTCAAAGCTTTGCTTTCGAATAATACAAACGGCGAATGGCAAGATTATAACATCCGTTCTATAAATTATATTAATTCCAGAACAGCCTTTGAAACGGGTCAGTTAGCTGGGATGCTACCACAGGCCGCATCCAGCTGCAGGTGATGCTGCAGGTGATGCTGCGGCGGACCTCGCCGGCCCAAAGCTCCCACCATTCCGCCCTCCGAGCATTTTTACTCACCCCTGGCTTTTTCTGTAGGGAAAAGTCTCTGGGCCTTCTCTAGAAACCTCTGCGCTTTCTCCGGCTGATGGTTTGTCAGCGCCACAGTCGCAATGTCAATGCAGCGCTCCGCTTCGTCCCTGTTTACCTCCATTGCAGCAGGGGTAAATAAAGGCGCCTACTGATGACGTCAGAGGGATGCTGTAATAGCAGACCAGAGTCAGACGGTCAGCGACATTAATTTATCAGTTGTGGGGTCGTTTTCTTTATTCTGCTGCTGGTGCCTGTGTACCAGCAGAAATCTGTTAGACCTATTTGAACCAACAAGAGGCTGCCGTTCTTGTGCTGCAGCTTTACTCCAACAGATGGCGACAAGTCTTTGGTTTTCAAATGTAGGTCGTCATGTGACAGGTGGGAAATCTAGGGACGTTTTGACCGTCGTATCAGTGGGTCTTACGATTTGAAACTGTGTAACCTAGTTAACTATCTACCTTTAATCATATGTGATCAAATAAAAGTCAATGATTGTTTGAGAATAGGGAACCTTCCTGACATTTAGACTCACCTAAGGTTGAAAGAAAGTAGGTGACTCCCTGAAACACTGTATATAGATAACAATGTCATTTCAGGTGCAAATGCCTACTTTAATAGTTAATCATGATTACATAATTTTTTTTTTAAACAGCTTGTGCCTGCCTTGGTGACAATGGCAAAGATTACGATTCTTGGCAGCCATTTAATTGAATTTTTATTTTTCTGCCTTTTTTTGCCACATGATTTGTCCCGGACTGGTGGGAGCATGGACACAAAAAGCACATCAAAATGTGTTTTTGCATGTTATGACAGACAGACCACGGCCTGCAATGTGCTGTATGCAGCAGACAGGCTGACAGGCTACCTGCTGAGAAACCTCACACCAAGTCATTTGCATTCCAACAATGAATTTAGTGAAGGGAAGAAGGAGTAGGGGATCTCTGTCGAGTGCTGTGTGAGTCACACAATTAGACACTTTTGGACACTTAGATGTAATAGTTATCCCACATTTCCATCCCACTCTGACATGCACCAAACATCAACATGCACCATGTTTCAATGTGTGTGGGTGTCGGAGGATCCATTCAAAGCTGCTTGCAGCTTTAATTTTATTTGTTTTGTTGTAGTATTTTAGATCATATTAATCCCTTTAGATTTAGGTTTTTATTTGCTTAATTACTTATTTTAATGTATTTCATTTACTTCATTGTAAGGACAGTGAATTACATTCTATCTGAATGCTGCTATATATTTCATTACATTTCATTGTACTTTTCATGGGTAAGAATTAAGAATTTCATGCTATATAATTTATACTTATTTTCTTGAGAAAATTCTACTTGTTAGGGTTTTGTACATGTATACTTTCTCATAATGCCCTCATATTCCATTGCAATAAAACAAAGTCAATTGTTTAGACCTGTGATTACTAGAGAGGGTTTTTCTTTTTACTGGTCTGGATGACTCAAGAACAAATTACTCTGTATGTGTCCCCTGAATTAAAATGAGTTTCAAATATTCAGATTACTCACTTTAACTCTTATGCTATCTTATCTCAATTGGTTTTGATCTAGATATCAGAAATGACTTTTACTGATCGATTGTGGTGGTAATATCTCTATTCAGAGACACAAATTCATCCCTTCTACACATATAATACACATTGAATATATATGAACACTATTTGTTCTATGCATTGGAGAAAGATGCGAAGATGTGCACTATTCATTTGTTTATAAAGGTGTGATGTGATCCTTACATTATTCCAAAGGAATTAAACAAAACAATTGTCTTTTGAGTCTTTTGAAGATATTTGTGGGTCTAAAATTAGAGTAATGTGTTTGTATTACTTTCAGACATCTATGGATTTTTGTTTATATTAGATTTGTGTACATTAGGATTGATGTATGCACTGATTGGTGTATGCGTGAGGATATTTGAAAAAAAAAAGGTAATTGTATTATATTATTGATATGTCAAGGAGAAACATTCACGTTGTGTGTGACTGAGGAGATTTGTATCTGCAACAATGTGTATAGCTTTTGTGGATATGTGATGATATACCATTTTCATTTGTGTGTCATTTGTATGTCTTCATTTTTTGGGATGCTGTGGACTGACGTATACAGCGTGTTCCAGTTCCTATTAATATCTAGCAACTTGGCACTTTGAAGAGGAGTGGAACCAACGTTCCACAGGCCGCAATCAACAACCTGATCAACTTTATGTGAAGAAGATGTGCTTTCTGACCTCCTGCAGACCCCCAATACAGGGGGACCCCCCCAAAACAATTGAAACTCCTTCCTTTTATTGTGGCCAGAAACACCTTTCTTATCAGCATCTTTATATGCAACACCTGTGAGGTGGATGGATTATCTCGGCAAACACAAACTGCTCACAAACACAGATGTAGACAAATTTGCAAACAGTATTTGAGAGAAATAAGCCTTTTTTTGTACATAGTTCTTACAATGTTTAATACTTTTTTGAGGTGACCTCGGATGTTGTGAAAGGTGCCCATAAATAGAATGCGTTAATATTATCAGAATAGAAAAAGGTCTTAAGGTCTTTCAGTTCAACTCATGCAAAAATGGGAGCACAAACAAAATTCAGATTCTTGTTCAGTGTAGAATCACATCTGTTAAACGTAAAATGCTCATTTAGGATGAATTTGGACGCCTGAAGTTGAGACACCATCCCTTTCACCCCAGTGTTACATCAGCTGTGTCAGTGAGGACTGGAGACCACGTGTTACACTTTTGATAGTAAAATATTACCTTCACCTCTCAACAAAGATAACTATCGTGGCGGTAACATGACTTGATTATGTACATTGCTTCTTATATAAAACAATAGGGAGGATTTTCCTCGGGGATGGTGAAGGATTACGTGACAGATCAGGCATCCTTTCCCTCGGTGTGGAGGAGGGGGCGGGGTCCTCCGCCGCTGGTCTCGGTGTACTGTACACTGGCCAATTTGTTGTGTTCCAGTTTCATGGTGAACGCCCCTTTCCTTTCTTTCTTTTTTTTTTTTTTTTACTACGCTCTAGATTAATTTTAATGCACGCGCAATTGGAAATACGAGTGCAAGCTAATTCAATACAAGTCTAGACAGCGGCGGCGGCTCTCCAGTGGAAGGCAAATATACATCTGGATGCCAGGAGAATGAATAAAAGGTGAACAGCAGATAGACAGTCAGCCAATCAGAAGCCGAGTTCGCCGAGCCGAGGCGGATGCTGAGCGCCGATTGGTCCGTCGCACCTCGAGCTCCAGCTCCCATTGATGCATCCGCTGCAGATCCGACTGTCTCCCTCGCTGTTTGGGCTGCTGTAGTTTTGTTTTGGGGGTTTGTTTTGTTTTGTTTTGTTTTTACAAAAAAGGCGTTGAAGCGGAACAACTCCGTCTTAGTTACACGCCTTAAATCCAGTCTCCGCTCGTCCTCGGTGAGTCCGTTTATCCATCTTTCAGTCTTCCTACAGGTGTATTTTTCAGCGTTACGCAACGCGGTTCCTGCCGAGCTGGAAGTCCACAGCATCATCGCTAGCTCT
>OMNM01041441.1:3655-14756 GCA_900302745.1 Parablennius parvicornis
CACTGAGCAAAGAGTTGTCCAGATGACGTCTTTAAGACGTCTTCAGGGAGGCCAGAATGAAAGGTTTTTGTGCGTCTTTCCTGGACATTGCATGGACGTCCTGTCTGGACGTTATACGTGCGAACATCCAAACAAGACCTCTGGATGGAAAAAAAAAACAAGGTGTGAAATCACCTGGGATTGAACCCAAACCTCTTTCATTCAGGCATGACTCCTAACCATGACACCAACAGTGCACTTATATTCATGGCAATTCTGACAATGAATTTGTAAGCATGTCACTTATATATGACGGACTCAAAAAAGTGTTGTGACTAAATGTGTGCCCTAGATTACATTGACTCATAATATTTTTTTAAGCTTGTCATATATAAGTGCCATGCTTACAGCTTTATTGTCAGGATTAATGCAAGCACAAGTGCACTTTTGGTCTGGTAGTTAGGAGTCATACACGTCATGAAGGTGGTTTAGGTTCAATCCCAGGTGGTCTCATATTTAGTTTTTTTCATTGCGTCATGTCATCCAGACGTCTTGTTTGGATGTTCATATGATGTCCAGACAGGACGTCCATGCAATGTCCAGGAAAGACGTATAAAAAAAAACTTTCATTCTGGCCGCCCTGAAGACATCTTAAAGACGTCGTCTGGTGCACCGTTGCTCAGCGGGCCCTGATGGTCAAATCCATATCTTCAGCAGGAACAGCAGCAATTCCTCACTCTTTTAGTACATTCAATTGAAGTTATTACCAGATATCTCACACAAACTTTAGTGCCGCAATTACCCTGCGGAAACCGCGCTGCCCGCAGCCGTCTTTGTTACAAGCAAACCTCCATGACCACAAATTAAAAGACACGATTTTACCCCGGCTGAGACCCCCTGCTGGAGGTAATTGTTTTTTGCCGTGCAAGCCTCACTCTTAATAGGCAACCTCGCAGAGCACAAAACAATACTGACCAGTGTGTCTTATGTAGTGGAACTGATGTCTTACGTAACTGTTAACAGCGGTTTTCCTCCCGCTTCATTAGCGAGGTTAATTGCTGGGAGCTGATGTCACTTTATCCGAGCAAGAGATCAATGATCCAGGTAGGCTGATATGTCTACTTCGGAGCTGACGTCAACACACGCCAAGTGTGATCAACTCACCAGGTGAGTTTCTAAAGGCCTGTGGAACAAATTAGAGTAAGTAGAGTATTAATCTGATCAATTCCAACTAATCTGTGCTTCCCCAAAAAACTATTAGAGAGAGAAATGCATCAAGTCTTTGTGCTTTTTATTACCTGGCTTTTCATTTTTGTTTCCCTGAATTAACATCTGATTGTTTACTTTATCTGTTCTCATAAATATCAAATGACTATATCTTTATGTTGATGTTTTTTTTCTGAAAAAACAGAAATGCAATGATTTCAATTTTGTAATAGAAAAACAGCAGCCAAATATTTATGTATTTGACGACAACACCGTGATTATCCTGTTTGCCTGATGAATGACTGATTGTCATCGCTGCCGATGTGTTGTCTGTCAGTCAGCTTGATTCATCGAGTATTTGTTTCAGGTATAATTGAAGGGCTGGAGGGCGGATCCTGAATTGCCGTGCCTCAGAATCACTGAGAAACATTGATTGGAGGATTGCTCCAATTACTGTGATTATGTGATGGGATTGTCAAGCAAAACAGCGTCTCCGTACATGTTCTTTTTCGGGTCGCGATGTCTGTGAGGAAATTGCTGCTCATCTGAAATGAAGTTGATTTTTGAGAGATTTCCTTGGAAAATATTGATTTTTATTTCCTCTCTTGACAAGACATGGATAAGAGAATCACCACCACTCTTGCATTTTAGCAGGAAATTTGAAGTAGAAGGTGTGAAAAATAAAGGACGGGACGCGAAAAAAACCCAGGAGAGCAAATCTTACCTTTAAAGCAAACCAATTAACACTTTGTATCTTGCTTGTTTAAACCCTTCAGGGTATTTTAGATTCGGCTGACATTTCCCTTCCCGAGTGTGAAGCTGTCAGAGAGCCGTGCAGACGCAGGTCAAGAAGTAGTCTTGTCTGCAATTAAATAAACAAGATATGAAATTTCACAGGATTGATGGCAGCTTGAGTAACTCTGGGAGAAAAAAAAAAAAAAACAAAAAGGCAAATTCTGACCAAACTTTTAATTTCAAAAGTTCTAATAAGACCGTGAAGTTAACTGTGAAAAGGGTCACAGTAGTGCATGATAAAGGACGAGGTAGCATTAGATGGAACAACATAGAACAGAGGGGTCATAACGGGTCAGAAGTTGTGTGTACCAACAACTCCACACATGTCATCGTGACCGTTGAGTCACTGCCGGTGATGATGGTTGAGGTCTTTGTTGCTATATCGGTCCGCGGCGCCCACCAGCTGCTGTCACAAGCGCGATGAGTAAAATCATCCAATGTCATGATTGGGAACAGGACCTAGACCCGCGGCCTGTCACCGTCAGCTGGCTCAGTCGAGCTCGTGCAGATGGCCGGCTGGGTGCTAATGTTGATGCGACGCTAATTACGTTGTTGGTGTACGCTAATCGAATAGAGCAAATGGATTAGAATTAGAGGCCTGTAATCCAGCGTGCTGTGCAATTACAGTGAGATAATAATTCATAATCCAGTAGCAAAAGAGATGTGCAATTGATCTTTCAGAGATGAAGATTTGGATGGACCGTGTTTTATCGGTATGTGACGGTACACATTTTTTTGTGGAGGATAACGACGGCGTTCATTGATAAGACAACGCTGCACATAAAGTGGCCAGAGGCTATCTGAGCCCCGGTGTTTGTCTGTCTGTGGCACTACATTCCTGTGACATTTCCACCACTGAGGGACATAATGAATAATTTACCTCTCGGGAGCTGTGACATGAATGCAGAAGCGGTATCTCTGCATGTGTGCTGCGTGTGCTACCTGATTGCCAAGCAGTGACCGTGCACACATCCACACGTCAAAGAAGCGTCTTGGATATAAGACAAAAATGCATCTTGTTTTGAATTTACATCCCCATTTTAGGTCTTTTTTTAATGACTTCTGTAGAATTGGCTTGCAGATTGGCATAAATTGTCAAGTTAATGGGTCGTTTTTGCAGAAAGGTGCTTCCTCTCAAGTCTGAGAGCACTTTAACTTCTATAATAGTTTATTAGGGATATTCAGTCACAGACATTTTTGAAATATGCATCTTCTCACAATTTTAAAGTAAACCCACTTTGAGTGAACAGAGCTCCTGCTCCGTGGCAACGGGCATAATCTCCAGACTTCCTCCCAAATCTCTGCAACACAGCGAGATAAAAAAGGCTTTCCTATCCTTTATGTACAACACTGCTTTCAACAAGGGCCACACACAATCTCTGCTCTGAGTCTATAGATTTTCTGTCACCCTTTCTTTTTTGCACTCTCTAATTTGTCAGTCTCCCTCGCCTCAGGTCTCCATCTTTTTGTATATGCCCACCCTCGCTGTGTATGTCTGTCTGACCGTTTTCATTTCTTCTTCTGCCTCCACGGTCTTGCTCTCTCTTTCTGCCTCCGCTCAGGAGGAATGTGTCCATCGCAACCTCCGCCTCAAGCATGACTGGCAGCCCATTCAATACGCGAGCTAAAAAACAAGTTTGCACTCACTGGCACTGATGAGGTACTTCCAATGTGCCAAATCAGTCCAATGCTGAGCCGAAAAACCTTGTTGATGAGTGCAGGCTGCCTTTGTATTGTTCAGGTTGTTCTCGGTGAATAAGGGGTCAAGCACTTTTCTGGCTTTCACCTGTCAGTAAAATACAAAACCTTGAAAAGTGCTTTTGACAAAATTAACCAACCAGGCACATTATTATTGGGGTTTTATTTCTCCCCCTGCTGCTTTCTGTGCTTTTGGGAAGATGTTTTTTTAAACTGACTGTTTGCCACTCATTTAAATGCTGCTGCTGACCGTGCCAAGCTGGGATTTCTCCATATGATGTATGCACTTTATGAAACCACTCACATATATCACCAAAAACTCACTTTTAAAGCTTCAGCTGATGTTTTTCTCCAAATAATTTATATAGAGATGGAACATATTCATATTATTAGACTTGTAGCCCCCACATATACAGTGTGGTTATGTGCAGGGTGATTTCCTGAGGTGGATGGGAGGAATGTATCTTTCTTCAAGTTTATGTGTTGTCCCTTCTGCTTAATTATTTTTACTGCAGGTAGAGATACAATTGATCCCCCCTGCATTGTGAGGGGCGATGGATTTTCACCTGTGGACTGGACAAAACTTATCATAATCCCACTCACTGAGAGTGAAACCCACACAATTAACTGAGCCCACATCATGTTTCACACTAGACTGGGGGTCTCAAGACTGGCCTGCCAGATGGTGCAAGTGGCCTTGAAAGGAGTAAAAGGACCTTGAAGAGAGTGAATTATTATTTAATAAAGCAACCATTTGAATCGGAAAAATAGGTTTTCACAATAGCCATAACGTGAAGGTAAATTCAAGCATATTACACTGTATTTATCACCAGGAAATGACATATTTCCTTCAGGTTATGTTTTGTTTAAGGATACAAAATACCTGCTTATATACTAACTTTTAGGTAGTTGCCAATACCTTGTACTGAGACAAGTACTTATTAAAAGCCTTTAAGCCTAATTCATACCAAACCATGCCCAAAGGCTATGCTCTGCAATGCACCGATGCTACTGAGCAACATCCGGCAAACTCTACTGGTTCAAATGTCTCTGCTGATAAACTTGTTTGAGTGTTATGCAGACTAGCCTTTGCAGAACTAAAATTTACACTCTGTCTTATTTTGTCATTCCCAATAATATTAAAGAATTCTCAATGTGCCTCTAGTTTTGTTTTATAAATTGTCTATTGTTGGAGTTTAAGGTCATTATGCTGCTATTTCCCTGGTATTGTGTCGGCCGTATTCGGCAACAGAATTAAAATGAGTTTGACCCTAACCGAGAGGTTATAGTGCTAGGTAGCGTCAGGAAAAGCACCAAATGTAAAATTATCTGCTTGCAGCCACCACTGAAAAGGAACAGTTGAAAGATCTGTCACAACATGAAGTTTACATCATTTTTCCACTGTAAATATTGGCCTTTTTTGTCTGATGTTGTTTCATTTTCAAAGACGAAGTATTCTGTTGAGTTATAGTCAAGCAACTTGACATTATTATATCAAGAGCATGTTTTTTCAGTCCTGAACAGTAAGACAGACCGATTCCCTAAATCACACTTTCTGCTCGGTTGTCCTACATAAAATACTGTTTGGGAAGACACAGCTTTATAATAATATGGTTTGTAAAAAGAAAAAAAAAAGTGCTGTGGGTGATAAACTGTGAAAGAAGGTCTGATACCATCACATGCAGTTGTAACACTTTTGTGTTTTCACTTTAGAAAAGTCCATCTAATGTGAAGAAGTTACTCGGTGGTGATGTGATGAATCGCAGTGCTGTATGGCACACATGTGAATTGCATATTAATTGCAGGAATAATCCTCAATTAAAGTACTTTTATTGCAGCTGTTAGTTTGTTAAAGTAATAATTTACCAGATCCGGATGCAGAGTTGCAGTGAAAAGACATAGACAAAGCAGCGGTGTGAGTTAAGCACCTGTTAAACCATCAGACAGTGAAAGCCTGGAACTATTGAGGCTGCACAGACCAGTCAGGGAGGGATCACCGTTCCATCAATAGCTGTGTTAATTTGCTGCCTGCCGTATCCATTCAAACAAGAAAAGATGCCGCGCATTTACAACTGAAATAAAAAGTACTTCATGTTCACTGCACCATGGTCTTTACTGTCATCAGTTGTGATCAGAAAACTGTGCTTTGGCATTGTTTGTGCTCATCTGTGAATTAATATGTAGAAGTGTATTTTTTACGGCGTTGCAGGCTAGCTAACACTACATGGCAGAATATAAACAAGCCATGCCTCCTTTTAGGAAGTCTCCTAACACCTTTCCTAATCCCTGTGACGTCATCCACGGGGTTAAGGAGCAGTGGATAGGAAAGGAGAAAGGAGGGACTATTCGGAACCCATAGTATACTAGACATCAGGTGACTGGAAAGGTTTTCAGCATGAGAAGAAGCACTTGCCAGCAGTGTTATTAATGCCTCGCAGATCCATCTGGTACTAAACTGAGCCTTCCTCTGTGAAGGTGATCTCGTGGGTAACTGGGGTGTGTCTTGCCCTTGTTGTTAAAAGTGAGCAGCTCTGCTGTGAGTGTGTAGGAAGTAACATTATCAGCACGTACCCCCAGACTCTGTGGACTGCATGCCAACAGGAGTGATTAGGGAAGTCTAATCAGCCACCTGTATTCAGGCGAAACTTTGAGGATGACACTTATCCAGATGTTGCGTCCAGAGGTTACTGCCACAAAAAAAAACTATTAGCAGCATGCCTGAGTTTTGCTGCTTCGCCTATCGTCCGAAGAGCGAAGGCTCTCCGCAGTAAAGACAGTGAAACTAGAGGTTTCCTTCTCCTCACCACAGTTGGGAACCAGGTATCTTTAAAGGTAACATGCTGCGTGGAATCAGTGCGGCCACCGCTCTCTTTTCAAATACACGCCACATGATCCCGGGCCTTTCACGCCCCAACGGTTATCAGTTTGTAGCTTTGACTCATGCACTATTCAGCTAAACATACAGCAAATTGTGTCTCAGTAAACCAACAGAAATGTTCCAATACCATTCCTGGTTTCCTCCAAATTTGTGGCTATTGACCTGAGCTTGTTGATCACACATTGTTTAGGGAAACAAAGAAGGAATCACATTATTCTAGGAATTTTGACCATTTCTAGCATTTGTACAGAGGGAATATATTCCCTGCATTAAATAGATCTGCAGTGGCTAAACTCCTCCAGAATAATTACACTGCTGTTGACAGTCAGTCTCTGGAAGAGATTTTGGAGCAGTGTGCACAGTGCGGTGATAAACATTATCTCAGTTCACACAGTGCATCAGGTCTGTAGAAACTAAGACATATATTTCGATGCCCAGTTGGAACTTCCTCCTTCACTTCAGGAGACCACCAGTAAGTCAAAGTACTTCTCCAATTCTTAGTTGCCACTGGGGTTGATTTTCTTTTTTTTTTTTAAATATATTTTGTTTGTGCTTTTCTTGCATCCACAAGTGCGAAGTTACATTATAGTCGCTTGCCTCCCACACCGGATCAATCCCTGAGCTCTGAATGGTAAATAGCAGAACGGACTTGAGTTGTGGATAAGCTTCTATTGGAAAGAATCTGGAAATTGTCGAACAATCCTGCAACATACTGTTTGTATCATTTTCTGTGTTTTAAACGTAATATTTGAATACAAATTGCTCAACTTTGTCTTCATGACCGTCCCAGATGTTAATTCTGAATTGCACTTACTTTAACAGATGTTGTCAGAAATTGGAAGTATTAACAGCTGGAATCTGTGGAACTGGAGATGGCAATTTAAAAAAAAAAAAGGGAAAGTCTTACCTTCTTTACTCATGCTGTTCGGTTGTCAAAATGGACCTAAATTAGCTCGAGAAGTCTATTTAAAAAACTGTCACCAAACAACAAAACACTGTAATTCTGCTCAGCCTCAAGTCCCAAGACACAAACATATTGGAAAATGCTCACCAGTGGGTACTTAAATGATCGTTTATTAGATTTTGGAGCATGCACAACAATGTGGTTCAGTTTATAGAAACAATTATGTAATTCCAACACTATATGAATAAGTATAGCTCCATGTAATGCCATACATGAATGGTCCATTTATATTATATGTTCACCATGCAGGCAAAAGTGGCTCAAATTTGATGTTTTTGGCTAATCTGTCTGATCTTTATGTCTAAACAGAAGATGTTTGTTGGACACATACATATCTGATACAATAATCATGTTGCAATCAATTAAAATTTCACATCATTAAAGTGGGACTGCGATGCAATAGGCCATAGACTGAAGGATAGACTAAATACATATCTATGCAGGCTTCTTGTTGAAGAGCCTCTGCCTATTTGAGCAGATGTATCATCATGGATTCCACATTGGATAAGCACCCGCATGACGATATTAAACTATGCACCTGCCTCCAATCCATTCACTTCTACGAAGGAGGTCTTTACACCTTTTACTTTGTCTCCTAATAACTCAGTCATATTCAGAATTTTTAATTGCACAGCCATAAATTTCAGTCCAAATGTTGGCAGGTTGAGGCCTCCGGCCACTTGTTTATCTTCTCAGAAGTTGTGTGCCAGTTTAAATTATGATTAGAATTCTAAATAAAGCATCCACTCTCTTGTGATGCGCCTTCAAATGATGTTGGGTCCAAACTCAAATATCCACTCAATGTAATTTGTTTTCAAAAGACTCTCTGCCGACATCAGCCGCACTGCAGCACCACCATCCCACTTTCTCTTTCTTGGAGAGCTTTTTCCATAAACTGCAATTTTCCACCCAAGATGTTGTTTGTTCCAGAAGCAACTCGAGTCCCTCTCCCCACGTTGTGATTGTGGTGAGTCTTTTTTTAAAGGCATTCTGAGTCTCAAAAGAAAAGGCGTGCAAAACCCATGATACTGTATCAACTCACAGTGTCATCATAAACCAGTTTGTGGGACTGAAAGAAGGGAATCCATAGAACTGAAACTTTCTTGTTTGGGTGAGAAAAGCTGACTCAATCTTCTATTCCTGCACAGCTCAGTAGAGGCTCCAAATTGAACCGTTGCACAGTTTGGTTTATTTAGCCACCGCGATACTGAAACGCGTATTGTGAAACCGCATCCACTTTATATACCTCTGTTGTTTGTATAACGGCGGCACAGCGCTCTAATGTAGCACAAAGTGTTATCAAACAGAAAAGATATTTGTTACTCGGTTCAGATGTGCTCCCACGGTTGTTACAGTCTCAGCTTACAAACCCGATGTCATTAAAAACTTCAGCCATGAAAGCAGTCAAAGCCTGCTGGTTTGATTCTGAAAGCATTTTTATTTCTTTTTTTTTTTAAATTTAAACCATTATATCATCAATATTACTCAACCATGTGCCTTCTGCAAGTTTATGTAATGACCATTAGTGTTGATGTTTTCATTGTGTATGACAAAAAGTGCTGTTTTGCTTTTCTTTTTCTCTTTTGAATTCTTCATTTGTTTGCTGAATCAGTTTTTGCTGTTCCTATATAAGAATCAAACAGAAGAACGGTGTAAATCAGAGCTGCTGGAGCTTTATAAAGTCGAACAAAACACATTGCATGAGCTCTATGCAAGTAACTTGAGTTTTCTCTGCAGACTAAAAGCCTTTTTATTTTCTTCTGACTGACGGCATTTTAACTTGTCACAGTCCAAGATGGAATTGGAAAGCATTTTTATTCTATTCACATTTGGTGTTCAATCCACTTATCCAAAGTAAATGCTTTCACATCCCAAATGCAGTCTATTTTTTTTTTGTTTATTTTTCAAACAGTTGAAGGCTCTTTGGACCTAAAAAAAAAACAACACTACCTCAAGGGTTTCTGAACACTCTTTGTTTGCTACCTGCAAAGGTTTTCAGCAGCAAAACATCCCAAGTAGGCAGTGCACTAATCCATCTGCAGTGGTGTTACAGAAAAATATAGACTTCATAACAAAAAATCCTTGACTTAATAGACACCAGCTATTAAAATCACAATAACCAGTGAACAGTCCAAATCTGAGTTTTAGCTATTAAATAATTAGAATTATTTACATAGTTTATTATTGTCATTGTGAGCAAGCAGGTGAGTTACGCCATGTTAACAAGCGGTAGTCATCCGCTATGTAGTCCAGTGAGCAAGTGGAACACATTGTCCAGAGTACGTCTATTTAATAACTAGGATTCAGCTGTTCATCTATGAATGCAGATTTTATGAGAGCTGGAGCTCAGGAAAGCAAACGTATCCACTCGCCACGTCTGGGACAGTGAAGTAACGATGCAGCTGCAACATGTCAAGATGCTCTGAGATTTTTAACAGACTCAGAGGAAATAGTCATACATACAAGTTACAAGTAACAAACAATACTTTTTTTTTTTCGGAGGGGCTAAACAAGCAGTCAATTCGAGCTAGTTGTCTGTGTGCTTATTCTCAGGGTACGTATAACACAAGAAAACCTTGAGATTAAGTTAAGTTGTGGTTTTAGTTTATCAATAGTGCTTTCTGTTGTACTTTCTGTTTAATGTGATCATAGCCAATGTCCTCTTAATTTAGAACCAAAACAAATGTGTTTTTTGCTGCTCTCAATTAGCTAGATCTCCTAGTTATTGTTTTTTTTTTTTTTAAACAGTATTATTAATCTATTCTTAGACGGGTACTTGACTTTTTAGACATTTTCTGTTCTTCCACAATGACAGTAAATTCAATTCAGATTTTTAGTGCTAATTTAATCATTTCTGTTTTGATTTCTCTCCCTATTGGTTCCACCCACAACATATGACCCTTATATTTAATTGCACCACAAGAAACTTACATTTCAAGAATAACACTTCTCTGAATCACAAACTTTTACCTGAGTGTCTTCGGTCTCCATTGTCACCCGAGTGTTCCTCTGTTCATTCAACTTTGGGTCTTCAAATGCAAACTGCGAATATAATTAAATCTTCAGATTGGAGGAAATGTAGCAAACTCATTATTTGATTATTACATTTGAACAACATGTTCTATGAAATAATGAACTGTGCGCTACCTACTATTCTCTAAAGAGATGGATAATAGGACAATCGCATCCTTTCATGTAAAATGGTTTTATCTGTTATAATTCCATCTTTGTTGTGAGTAATGAAGAAAGCAGTATCAAAAGAGCAATCCTCTCAAATGTCCTGAAAGTTATTCTTTAACACAGACTTTGTAAATGTTCCTGTAGAGCGGACAAGCAGCTCTTTGTCCACGACTGTGGCGATCAAGGTCAATGAGGAATTATATATAAAATCTAAGCTTTCCTAAATGAGGCATGCTGTTTCTTTTTTCTTTTGATATTTTTCTGGTATTTAGAGAGTGCTTCAGGGATGCAGGATGAAGTGTTTTCATAGAAATATGAATATCTTTGTTCTTATTTACTAAATTCAAAGGTGGCTTGCGGATCACTGCTGAATGAGTAAAGTTAAATCCACCACTAGCAGG
>OMNM01041444.1:0-16337 GCA_900302745.1 Parablennius parvicornis
TGCTGCCAACAGGAAGCTTCACCCTGCAAGCACAATAATAATAATAATTATAATTATAATCATCAATATAAATCCGGTCATGCATACCTGGTACAGTAGTGAGCTTCATATAACGAACTGTCTAACTACTCACACTGAAAACTTCCTACACCCCTTCTTTTCTACGGACACAAGAAGCTTTAACACTGGTTTTTTTCATATTGTGTTTAATAGCAGATGAGCTGTTGTAGCGTGTCACCAGTAGTGTTGTACCACTAGAAAAGAGTCAAGACCACAATTTGAAGATCTTGCTTATTGACTTTGCACATAATTCCTCTTCATTGTGAGCATTTCATGAGGAAACTGCAGTAAGATAAAAAAAAAAAAAATCTTCTTGCCAGTGTAAACAGACTGCTTTTCCAAGACTCTACAAATACAGCATAAACACAGTGATTCATTAAAACAGTATACCTAGTAGTTACTGGTTAAGTAATAGTTACTGTACATAACCACCTGCTTTGTAAACAAGGTGGTGGCAGGCTGTGTTTACTCCTGCCTGCTACTCTACTCCAGCACAGAAAGGATGTATTCAATGAGTTTCATGTGAAGCTGAAGCAAACTAAACACACAGTATTGATCGAGATTAACAGAAATCGTTTCTCTCGTGGAAACTCTCCCGTAAGTTTGACACATCTTTGGTGTTGTCTTCCATAAAGCTGTATCAATGCATCGCCAGCTTACAATGAGGAGTGCCTATAGTCGACCTACACAGTGCAAAGGTCAGAGTGCGTCTCCGTAACGCTGCTGTAGGCAGGCAGAGATCCACCGAGCAAAGTGCTGAGCAGCCAAACAAAAGGAGTCACTCACTCATAAAAGTGAGGACTGATTGGAGGAAGGTATGTCTGCTGTCTGGAGCCTGAAAACTTTTATACACTTTCTAATGAATTGTTTTGTTTTGGACGCTTTTCATAATTAGTTTGTATTTTCAGATCATTTCATTTCATGTTCAGTAAAAACTTAAATCGGAGTTCATTATCACTTCCTGAGACGTCTTAACTTTCAGCCTTTTCTGTCATCCTACCATTCCCACTTTGTCCACACCACAGTTTCTTTTTCCCGGAGCTGACAGAGAAAAACACAAAGGTACCAGATAAACATGCAAACTACACACGGAGCAGTACCAGCCAGATTAGAACTTTACATCTCCTTTTACTCAATCCAAGTACGTTCAATACAAAGGGAAATGAAAATAAATGCACATAAACGTGTTAAACAAGCAAACTTAAAGAGTTTAATTTAATTATTTTTGTTTTTGTTTGTTTGACCTCAGTGGAACTCAGACATTACTTTTCCAGTTTGATTTAACAGTACGTGGTCACATTCAATATCCTGAGGTCATATTTTCATTTCTTTTTTATTTAATCATCTTCACTTTTATCCAGTAAGAGTTCATCCTCTTAAAACAAAAATAAAATAACATGAAATATAAACTTGTCATCATGGATAAAGTGGAAATGTGCAGTTTTATAGGATTAAGTTGTAAATGACTAACTAACTAACTGGTAAACTAACTAACTGAAGAAAGAAAAAGAAAGAAATAATTACTTTCAAACTTACATTAAGTTGACAGTTATGATATTTTGAATGTAGCCACATTTAATATATTGATATTCAGTTTACTTAGTTTAACCTTTTCCTGTCATATTGACATTTTAACTTCTAGTATTCATTCTGAATTCTTTCTGTGTTGAGCTGTTTTCCCCAAGTGTTTCAATTCAATTCAATTCAATTCAATTCAATTCAATTCAATTCAATTCTATTCAATTCTATTCTATTCTATTCTATTCTATTCTATTCTATTCTATTCTATTCTACCACTAAACTACAATAATTTTTGCACCTTCTGATATCTGAATAAAGCAGAAAGATAAAACTTTAAGCAAACAGATTGATCCAAATAAATAACGAGTCAGTAGTAATCAGAGTACTACTGTAAATAAATGTGCTGTGTCTTTAAGCTGCATCAGCAGGGTGAGTGGGCGTGGCCTGCAGCAGTCCGCTGCTCTCCTGCATAAACATGTGAAACTTCCTGATCTCAGAGACTCTGATCTGCACCATGTCGGACTGGAAGAAGACCTGCGAGACGGAGTGGAGCCTCCACGGCGCCCCGATGCCGGACAGCCAAGACTGGAAGTCCGTGTACGAGGCCCGGCCCCTGGGGAGGAACTTACTGAAGAACCCGGCTCCTTATGGTACCACCACTGCACACACACATCAGTCCTCAGGGGTCCTCAGGGGTCCTCAGGGGTCCTCAGGGGTCCTCAGGGGTCCTCAGGGGTCCTCAGGGGTCCTCAGGGGTCCTCAGGGGTCCTCAGGGGTCCTCAGAGGTTCTTAGAGGTTCTTAGATGTTTTCAGAGATCCACAGAGAACTGATCACACTGGATTTATTCACTAATATTGATCCAATCTAACATTTATTGCATAGATGGTTCTTGGCTCATTTTCTCTAAAGATGTTTCATGTGACTCTTTTAGTATTAAAAATAATAATAATACATCAAACCTATATAGTTGTTTTTTATACACTTAGATGCTTTACATAGCAACAAAAAAAAAATAACTGTGAAAGAAACTATTTGACAATATTCTATAATTGACAGATCTTTTATTAAGTCACATCTATAGATTGAAGCTGATGTTGACACTTTGTTTATCAAAGTATCATATTATCTGATTTTTACTCTCAATTTTCTCTTTTCTTGTTCTCTCAATAAAGAAGTGACTCACTTCCTCAAAGTGTTTGCTTCAGTATTGGTGCAATTTGTTCAAGTGTCTTTCAGATTATTAAGAAATTACTATTATTCTGCTGAGAATTTGAAAGCAGAAACAAACCTGGAATGACACAATGGCATTATACAAGTTTATATAGATAGATAGATAGATAGATAGATAGATAGATAGATAGATAGATAGATAGATAGATAGAGAATGGTGTAATTCTTAAACAACCTGATTGTCGAAAGAAAAATGTTGCGCATGATGGTGATTCAGTAATTTAGATTACTCATGAACGGGATTACACAAAACTGAGTGTGAGCTGGAGGTCGAGGTGTGACTCACCCTATAGTTTTTCTTGCTTTTCAGAGACACACCCAGTGGCTGTCAGAAGTGTATTTTCTTTTGTCTCTGGGATTATTTGCACTGGGATTACACTCGTTGCCCTTGTCTCTGCTCAGGATTGAGTAAAGACGTCTCTCCGCCTGAACCCGACCTGCCCGACCAGCCCATGAGAGGACCCCCACAAAGTCAGCCTGACGGTGAGACGCTTTCTGCTTTCGGCTGGCGCTGAAGGGTTTTTACTAAAGTTTATTAATAACCTGCTCACTATTCCCAGGGGACTTCAGTGGCTGGACCACAAGCGTGGAGGTTCTGAAGTATGACACCAGCGGCATCCCAGAGGGGGCGGTGGTCTGTGGACTGCCTCTGTTCAGGTGACCATCACTCATGGTTTATTACATGGTATAACGTTTTACCTTCATCCAGGTGTCTTCATCAGTTCCTCTGACCTCTCGGTCTCAGACAGTGTGTGTTTAATCCTCAGCTGGTTCACCATGGAGCAGGTAGTGGACCTGAAGGCCGAGGGGCTGTGGGACGAGCTGCTGGACGAGTATCAGCCCGAGATCGCTGTGCAAGACTGGTACGTCCTGATCACTTCCTCCCTCCCTCCCCCACCTGTAGTTTCCCCTGTGTGTGTGTTTGTGTTTGTGTGTGTGTGTGTGTGTGAGCGCGCGCACCTTATCAGCCCGGCTGCAGGTGTGGTTTACAGCCCTTCGTCTCGTAGACAGACGAGCTTCTTTAATGCAAAACTTTCAGTTGTCGTTACATAAAGCATTCAATCATATTAAATGAAGAATCCACTTAATACTGAGTTCATGATGAGTTATTGTGGCAGGCAGGCATAAAGCAACGCAGGCCTGGAAACTTAAGAGGATCTTTAATGGCGTGAGCGGTCCTGCAGTTGCAGCTGTCGACCTCTAGGTGTCAGTAGAAAGCAAATATTGGCACTGCTAGTTATTATGGACACACGTGGTCCAGTGGCTGCAGGAGCCTGGTCCAGAGAAGGTTAAAGATGCTTTTTTTTTGTCATTTTGAAGGCGTTCACGTCATTATTTTAAGTGTATGTTTGTGTTGTTACTATATTAACGACAGAGCTTCCAATCCCCTGCTCACAAACTAGTGGGCTTATAATATTAAAGATAAACACGCAAAGATTAATGTCAAATGTAGAGTTTCTCAACAAAACATGGGCATTTATTTATTTATTGAACTAAAGTGAAAATCCATCACATACTCAGCTCACAAATTTTTGATTTGAGTGTCAAATCTGTACTACTTCGTGTCCAACTGTGCTTTTTATTCATCTCCAGCTGAAACTAATATTTTAAGTTTATAATTACTTGAACAATTTGATTGATATATGTTTTCTCTTCAGCTAAATATCTGTTGCAAACAGTTCATAGTTGAAACATTGAAATATCTTGGATCCACGTAAAGTTTTTAGAAGGAGATTTCAGTGTAAAACATGCTTCTCACTGACCACACGAGACAGTCTGTACATTGGAGATGATTCCCCTCCGGTGTGTATTTTCTTAGGTACGAGGAGTCTCAGCTGCATCGCTCCATCTACCAGCTGCATGTCAAGTTACTGGCTGCGGACAGAAGCACGGTGATCTCGCAGCACAGCTTCGCCCCCACCGAGGAGCTCGACCAGTACTCGCACAACTGGAAGGAGGTGAGTCATGGAGTCAGGTCAGGTACGCTGAGGTCGGCCCGTGTCTGAACCAGTGTCTGTGGGCCTGCAGGTGTCCCACGTGTTCTCAGGTTACGGACCCGGCGTGAGGTACGTCCACTTCCAGCACCGGCTGAAGAACAGCTTCCTCAACGCCTTCTTCCTCACGCGGTTTACCGACTCCTCGGTGACCGTGAGGGCAGTGAGAACCAGCTCATAGGCTGAATTCCCTGGAATGTTTGCACTACCCTGCTTTTATACATCAACTTTAAAATCAAAATATTCACTTGCTGCCCACACACTGTAACTGGTGCCATGATAAAGAGACGATCAGCTGAATTTACTTCACATCACAGTGATAATAATGTTATGGCTGATCTGTGTTTTTAGGAAAACGACTAAAAATACTACAATAAAGTATTAAGCCAATATTCTTGGTTTCTTTATTATGATTATTGGTGTTGATGAATGGTTTTACACTGAATCCAATCCTGTATTGTGTGTATATATTTATTTATTTATTTATTTATTAAGATTTAAAGTTCCTTTTTCCTCATAAACATACATCACAATAAACAGAGACATCTCCGAATATATCTGTTTATCATTTTATATAATGTAATATTAGTCAATATCAATTTTTTTGCTGCTGCAAGCAAAACAATGTAGTCAAAATATAAACATATCTTACATTATTACATTTCCAAACTTCTTTTTTTTAATTTCCAAGAAAAGAAAAAGTCGTCCTAGCCTTGTTTACATTTTTTTTTAGCAATTGTTTTAAGACTTTTTTTTACTACATAAATCTATATGTATTTGTTTTATAGTTTGCTTGTCTTCAATATCAACATGTGATGTGGAAGAGATAGATATCTTCAGTACTCTAACAAATACGCGCTCAACTTCAGGCATGCGCATTTCTCCCTGCCTATGCTGCCTTCAAGGACTGTCTGACAGAGTAAACTTTGTATGTTCTTCTTAATACTGCAATGTTAACTGCTGTACCTAGCTGACCACAAAACTCAAACAAATCACAACATCAACAGAACACTGCTTCATAAATATTATTAACAGAGCTAAAAAAGAAATTAAATGTTTTACTCTTTTTTTAAACACTTTACAAAGTGTGCGTGTGGATTTCCGGAGGAGTCCCTGAACACAGCACGCCACCCTACGTGAGCAGGTAGCATCTCTAACAGTCAGTCGGTGAGTTTCAGTGGGAGAACAAACGGCGATGTGACGGAACGGGGAAGTTCAGCTGCGGGGATACTTTCACCAGCCGAGTGCTTCCACACCTTCCAGAAGCGATGGCAGCGTGCGGTGGAGCGGTGCCGTGAAGCAGAGGTAGGAGGCTGCGAGGGCCAGAGAACCAGGGTGACCGGGGGGACGGGGTGCTGCGGGGAGAAGCTCCAGAGTTCTGGGAGAAGCTGCAACAGGCGACGCCCTCATCAGCCTCTGGAAGACTCTTAGCTTTAAGAAGTAGAACGGAGAAACATCTTAAAGAAAAGTGTCAAGGAAGGACCTGCTACTTTAATGATTATAAATGATTGAAAATACTACATACTGTCATGAAATACTGGGATTGTTAAGGATGCTGCTCAGTGACCGCCGAGAGCCTGGTGAAGCGAAGCGGCAGTCGCTGGTTCGAGTCCCGGAAGGAACACTTCTGTTCTGGTACCTATTTCGAGTTTAGCAGCTAAAAAAATTAAAACAATCACCGTAAAATAGTTTCATAAAGTTTTAAAGAAGAAAATCTCTATAAATGTTATGTATTTATCAATATACTGCACCGTTTAATCAAAGTTCTGGAAAAGTCCACATTTCATGCAATTCTATTCAAGTAAGAGTGGAAATACTGTCATAAAAGTATAATTTAAATTTTTCTCTTTGCAACATTGACTCTGTTAAGACTGAATACTGGATGTCACTTTCAAGGTAGAAGAAATAAAAAAAGCATTACTTATTGACTTTATTTCCTCTCTGAGGTACCAGCTTTGCCCCACACACCCTTTGTTTGACTTCTGCTATAATCACATTGTTGTATATCAACATTTTTAATTGTTTTCAGTCAAATTAAAAAGATTGAATGATGAAATCATTGACACTATTGTCAGATATTTTACATAGACATTTGTATCCATTATGGCTCTGGGTGTTTTATGGATTCTCCATAAAACCTTTTTTATGGAGGATTCCATTACATTCTCCATGAACTACATAAACACAAATGTTATTACATTTGATTTGATTTGATTTATTATATTGATTCTCCATAAAATGCCTTACACCATGAACATCAGACACTTGTAAAAAACTAAACGAGTGGGAAAAAAACGGCTTGGATCATTATGACCACCTAACCGATATTGTAAGAACTGTGCATTTTGACACTTTTCTATCAGAATGAGCATTAAAATCTGCAGCAGTGTGATATAAGATAGCTTGTCTGCTTCTACTTTTGATAGATGCTGACCACTGCACCGTACATTCTGGATGATTCATAATGTATCACACACCTTGTTGAGGATGATGTTCTAAATTAGTGTTTCTTTAGCAGCAGTAGTTGAAGTACTCACCTCCAAAATACAATATAAGCTGTTTTATTGCATCATGTAAAGAAATTTGAATTTGGTTAATTTGCCATTGAGTTCATGGGCCATGCTTATATGTGATTTTGTGTGAAGTCAAACAAGACATTGTAAAATGGAAAAAAGAAAAGCCAAAGAGCTCATAAACTGCCATTTGTCTCTAAAAGTAACTGCTGCACGAGATTGAACCACAAGTTCATGAGTTCATGAAAACATGCTGGCGGTTACAGAAATCCTGCGTTTTCACAAATGACTAGAAAGCGTCCATTTCTGGAGGAAATTTCACGTTGATTGTCAAAGATTTTGGAGTACCTGTTACTGACCATCCAAATCAACATCAAGTCGGGTTCTTTGTGGTTCCTGAACTGAATAGAGCTTGAAACCACATCGTTTTTATGCTTAACACTGGAAAACTGATTTGATTATCTAAAGTTTTTGATAATAAAATAAACCCCAAATAGACTCAAAAGTCAACCTAATGAAACAGTGGTTTCTGCTTTGGTTATTTAAAGTCTTTAAAACGTCATTCAAAACTGTCTTCAGGATTGTGTGTGTGTGTGTGTGTGTGTGTGTGTGTGTGTGTGTGTGTGTGTTCCTCCAGGACTCTTAGAAAGTCCCATTGATCTTATTGTGAAAGGTGACCCCGCTCTCTCTCTCTCTCTCCCCCCGACTGACACTTTGTGATAAGGTCTGAACTTCAGCGCTGACATTTACCCGACAGGAAAACGGCGTTCATTTAGCAGATTGGCAGCGCCACATAGGGCGAGTGTCCCCCCGTCGCCCATCTCTTGTGTCCGGGGCCGAGCGGCTGCCCGCAGGCGTGTTAAGAGCTGCTGATGTGTGAGACAGGAGGCGTTGACTGCAGACGCCCCCACCGCCGCCGCTCCATTATATTTGATTACGCTGATGATACCGCTTATATCACTTTTCAGTGAACGATCCAAAAGAGCACTATGATCATGCTTTTATTTATTTATTTTATATTTGTGACTAATACTTCAGTATATGACAGATAATCCATAATTAATGTAATGATTAGTTGCAGTCTCGTTTGCAAATATGCAGTTTTTCTATTGATTATTTTCATTTGAAAATGTGTAAAATGTCAGAAATTGAATGGAAAACTTTGAGATGCAGCATAAAATAGAGCTACACAATATTGCACATTCATTGTCATTGTGAGATCAATATTTAAAATATTCATTTTGGAAAAACTGGCTGAACTGAAATGAATTATGTCACCATGTGGTATGACAGGAAGACTTTTATTCTGAAATACAAATCCCAGAAGACAAAGACATTCGGTCATATCTTGATCGCAATACTCATTGCATTTAACCGATATCGTGCAGCAGTATTTCCTTTAAAGATTGTTTACCTCTAGACTATTCCTATTATAAAATAAAGTTATTATTATTCCATTTGTTACCATGAACGATTGACAATGTTCGGAAACATTCACTTTTAAGAAGCTGGAATCAGAGAATAACTTTATTGGCCCGACACTGATCAGCTGATCGTTAGTAAAATGATATCTAACAAACAGGAGGATGTTTATGTTGGTAAATCTAAGCCACTGAAGCTCAGAAATGCAACACACACACACACACACACACACACACACACACACACACACACACACACACACGCTTGTACACACACACACTCTTGTGACGGTGTGAGTAAGCCAATGCCGCAGCATTGATATGTGCAGCATGTGCAGGTTCCTCAGGGACAAAGAGCCACATGGTTCTACAGTTCGCTCACATTTCTCCTCAATCATTCTGAAAACCTGTGCCAATGATCAAACTATCCATCAGACTGTTGATCAGAGTGTTGATCAGACTCTCGATCAGACTATCGATCAGACTGTTGATCAGACTGTTGATCAGACTGTTGATCAGACTGTTGATCAGACTGTCGATCAGACTGTTGATCAGACTGTCGATCAGACTGTTGATCAGACTGTTGATCAGACTGTTGATCAGACTGTTGATCAGACTGTTGATCAGACTGTTGATCAGACTCTCGATCAGACTGTTGATCAGACTGTCAATCAGACTGTCAATCAGACTGTTGATCAGACTATCGATCAGACTATCGATCAGACTGTTGATCAGACTGTTGATCAGACTTAGTTAAAGGAGTTAAGCCGGGATCGTCATGAGCCTTGTCACATTCCTGGGCCACGGTTCAGTGACCATTATGTCCAAAAGAGCTTCTTTTTTTTCTTCTTTTTTTTCTTTTTTTAAATCTTATGGAAGATAACAAGGCTTATAAACAGTAGCTGTGTTCTTGTTTTTGTTACAGTTTTTAGCTGCTTTGGTCATTTGAGGGTTTTTGTTTTTTTTTTGCTATTCTGCTATTCTTGCTATTTCACCATTTCCATCTGCTTCTAGCTATTTCAGCTATTTCAGCTGTTTTAACAACTTTAATATCTCTGTTGTTTTTGCTAAATTCTCCCCACGAAGCAAATTATACAAATTTTTTCCTTTAACACTTTTTTTTCTATTTGGGATTAATCTATTTATCTAATTTGAGCTTCACAACCAGGAACTTCTCATTAAATTATTCAACTTTGAACATTACGTTGAAGATCAGGTGCAAACGTCATTTTACTGGATGTGTGAGGTGTGTTTCATTCAGACGTCTGGAATTGAAGCCGTGCTCTTCTCTTTCTAATTAATGTGTGTGTGTTTTAAAAGGCTCCAGTCAAATTCATGCAACATCTTTCTGATGGTGGAGCCAGTAAACACGTTCTACCTTAACGTATTGAGTTTTAGGGATAATTTTCTGCTTCACGTACTCTTTTGTCAGGCTGGATTTGCAGAGACGGTCAATCCAGGACAAGCCAGCAGTTTTTTGGGGATTTCTTCCATTTTCAGTGCTGCTGCTGCTGTGAAGTGTTTGAATGTGTTAGTGGGTGTACGGGGAGGAGAGTTGGTGTCTGTGGGGTCTGTTTTGTTTTCAGGGACTCGCCGGTCTTTTGTTTTTTCGCGGCCCGCTGCCTGCCGCCGCATATTTTGCCAGCATTTTGTCGGTCTGAGCTCCACCGTTGGAGCGCTCACTTTGGGAGATGAAAGGTTAGAGACTCAAATAGACAGTTTTTTTGACTTTCCACTGCTACTTCTATAATCATTAGACGTTCTGTGTTCACTTATTCGAGGTAATAAATACAAACTTGACATGCAAGGAGTCACGCTCGGGAGAAACCTACAGGTTACAGATTGTTCGCGAGGGTCCAGCTTCTGTATTTTCTGCTGGTTGTTGATGATTCTGTCAGTATGCTGAATATTGTATAACAGGTGTCCCTGTCTGGGTTCAAGCTGAAGTTGAGATCGCTGCTCCTTCTAAGGTGACAGGGCCGCCAGCGGCCGGCCACAGTGTCTCAGGTAATGGAAACCTCAGGAGCCGCTGTCTGCTGGCTGTCAGCCGCTCGTCTCCCGGTCCTTTCTGTCCGGTTCACCTCCGGCCCCCACACGGCCCCTCGCTCTCTCCTCCCGCCTCTTCCTCTGAAGCTTCGGGGGGAAAGGAAGTGAAGCTTTGTAGCGGCGCAGGCGAAACGAGAGACGGCAGCAGCTCAGAGACGCGACAGTCAAAACTGATTAGAGAAAAGAGAGACACAGCTTAACTGCCCCTGACGTCTTCCAGGCGTTTCTAACGCTGGACGCTGCTCGGGTGAGAGCTGAAATCAACCCTGGATGCTTGAACTGTGATGCTGCAAATCAATGTTCTCTGGCCAGATTAGTTTATATTTAAAATTCCCAGAGGGAAAGATTTAATTTATAATCAACATTTCAATTTGTTGAATTTGTCTCCCTTTTGTCAAAGGGTATGAAATGTATGAAATTTGTCAAATCCATACATTTATAACCTTGTGTGACATTAAATAGAAACATTAGAATTAGACTTGTGTGTGTTTTTACTGGCTGGCCCTGAAGTTATTATCGTACATTATTACAATGGTGTCTTAACAAAAAGCCAATGAGATTGTCTCGCTAGTGCCTAAAGGCGTTTAGAAGATAAATGCTTTGGTTTCAGAAACGCGTTTAATTTCTTCTTAAATTTTCTATGAAACAACAACCTTGTCATTATTGACTCTTAAATACAATAAACCGATGTTAAAAATCTCTTGTCTCCCTTTGTCAACCAACCATTGTGAGACATGTAAGAACTTAAAAAGACACTTTATATCCTGTTCAACATGTAATCAAGCTTCGTATTTTTAAAAGAAATCTGTAAATTCAACACAAAGACAAGTCTAGAACCCTTTAATGCTTCTTAGATTAAGTCAAAGATGACAACAAAACACCACAATAATCTCACTATAGCAACACACTGCATTATCATGTAATCTTTAAATAAGCCTCAATTTTAAATCCCTTTTCTTTTTTCAATTTTGATTCAGGGTTTATTCAAGTTAGTAAACGTATTTTCTTCTTGATTGATTTATGTACATGAGCAGGATGTCTTCCTTGCGAATAATAAAATAATAGATATCTAAAGCAGTACTCCTTGAGGTCAGATTTGATCAAGCGTTCCTCACTGGGCCGTGCATGAACAAATAGGAGAAATGAAGCTGAACTGTGGCGTCTGAAAGCAGATCGCCATACTTGACGCGGTGGCGGCGTGCCCACGGCGCTGTAAACCAAACCTCGTGCTCGGTGGAGCTCGCGCTGCTGCCGTCCAGATTGATGGTAATTCTGACCCGGTGCACCTGGAAGGTGAGCGAAGGCGAGCCCCCACCTGGGTTAGATTTCCTCCGCTGCGTATCGCAGGAGCCAATTAATTCCTCTCAGGTCCTGATTGAGCTGTCACAGTTCATTTCTACACTCAACGTCAACATCAGCCGGCAGACAGATGATGGAGCTTCCATGACTCTCCACGTCGTGTATGTTGGACCGGTAAAACCAGATGTAAAGAGGCGCTTGTGATCATTGTGTTGTGAGACAAAAGGAACGTTTGAGCCATTAATAAGAAGTTTTGCAGAGAGTTAATAATGTTTAACTGAGACAATACTGAGCAGCATTAGAACCACATTATAATCCTTGAGAGGGGCGGAGCGTGAGACAGTTGTAGACACTAGAAAGAAAAGCACTCCGAGAGCGCAGACCTCCGCCAAATGGTGTTTTCCCAACTTCAAATTTCAAATTTCAAAAGGATCGAAACAACGTTCTATGAGTTATGATTTTTGAAACTCGTAAATGGGGTTTCTAATGTTAACTTCCAGAATGTTTCCTGACCTTATTCTGGTTCTGATCCAGATGAAATGTTGCACCCTACTAGATATGACCATCCTACACATCACTGAATTTTTACAAGTCAATCAGATATGATCTCCAAGAGAGAGGATGTTTTTGAAAACGGCTCAATGATAAGTAAAGGAGAAAAACAGGACCTTTGATATTTTTTTTATACCCAGATGTTTATCAGGATCACTCTCAACATTTAATGAAATCTAAGATAGGTCAAGACGCATTTTTTGAATTTTTTTTAGGAAGATCCCGTCAGGAGTTTTTGTGTAATCCTGCTAACAAACAAACAAACAAAGAAACCCCGGCAAAAAAATAACCTCCTTGACGGCTGTAAAAAGACATTTATACCTCTGCCTAATGCAGGAGTGAGGCTTGTGACTAATATGATGGAACAGAATTAAATAACTTCCACTGTAGCTGACAGTGAAATATTGATTTTTACATTATGTGTGTGTGATATGAATTCTTAGTTAAGCACTGTATGATTGTATATTAAAAGTTAAATTTTTCTCCATCGATCTCGAGGCTCGAGGATCCAAATATCAGTGACATCAGCTGACTTTTTAAACCTACTGTTGATTCTTGTTTTCTTCAAATATGAGGATTCAGACCTGGAGCCTTGAACCTTTCCTGCCGATTGAAGCTGGGGGAGGAAAACTGTGCCGACTGTGAGAGCTTTGGAGGAAGTGGAAGGGCCAACCGCAGAAAGCTCCAACAGTCTGAACAATGCACATCAGTCTCCAGCAGAAAAAGCTGCTGAATTTAAATCAGCAAAGTGGTAAAACTTGTGATTGTGTGGAAGATCCGCTGTGTTGTGGGATCAGAGGCCGTCGGGGTGGAAAGGGTGAATCTATACGCTCTCTGGCAGGCTCTCCCTCCTCACTCTGTCAAGACGTAAGTGAATTCTTCATTCCAGTCTTTTACCCAGTAACTACCAGAACTGTGCCACGTGTTTTAAAGATTTGCTCAAACATTTGCAGAAGCTGCTCCGGAAACTTTCACGCAATGGAAACCCCTTCACTGGATAACTGTTTAACAAACCCATGTCTGCTTTTAGATTATGTTTCCATGTACTCTACTTTCATGCCCAGAAAGAAAGAATTTGACATTTGTAAGAAATGTCTAATGAACTGATTTTTTAAAAAATGCATGCCATCATGATTTACGTGATTTATTTCCTACCGAGGGACCACGGGGTTTGAATCAGAAGCACAAAATCCACAAAAATTACCAGAAGTCGACAAACTGCTGGTGGCAGGAAAATTAATAATTTATAATTATAATAATAATTTTACTTCAGAGGCCACATAAAGTCCAGTTTCACCTTGAGTGGGCTGGACTATAAAAATATTGCGATAATAACTTTTGAAGTTACACTTGAAAGTTTGGCACAAAGTGTATATGATGAAACTGTGTATAATTTTGCAAGCTCAAACAATTAGTATTGAAAGTGACTACAATCTCAACATAAAATCAATTTTAATGAAAATTACAATGAAATGTCAAAAAAAACAAAAACCTATGAATCCTGTATAACCACCTTGCTGGTGGTTTTTGGTTTGAACACTTCTGGATTAGTTACCAAAGTGTTTTTTTATAGTTTATCACAGGATTCTAGAACATTTATCGTTCATCACGTTGACCGATGACCACAGAAAGAAGCACCTCTTTTCATTTAACAGTGTGCACGCAGTCTTCTCACAGCTTACCCAAATAAAAACACTTTTTTTTTTAATTCAGCAAGAAACTTCCAGAAGATCTCTGAATCCAGAAATGTTTTGGAGCCATCTTTTTTCTTTCTGTGTGTGCGGCCGGCCGATCATCTTACACTCTGATTCATCTGGTTCATTGACAGGCCCCAAAGCAGCAGGCCAAAGGCCCGTGTTACTTATTAAAGGCACGGATCCTTTTCCTCTCTTTACCCCAGCAGCAAGCAGGAGGACCATCAAACAGCTGAGACGCTCTAATTGTCTTGATTTGTGTGTAACCCGAACCGAGGTTTTTGTGCTTGTAATGGACGTCTTTTACTAACGCCGCTCAAACCAATGACTCAAGAGGAATTGTGTGCTGAGAAGAAGACTGTGCAGTGAATCCCTGAGTAAATCTTTCAGATGAGTTTTCATATCGGTTCAGATTGGGTCTTGGGATAGTAAGAATTATATTTGGCTATTAGTCAGTCTGTTCTTCAGTCATTGAAATGCTTCCAAGATAGACGTCAGATGTATTGCGATTTCTCCAACTTGATATTTTGCATAGTTTTTTGTTGTTGTTGTTTTTGCAATTATTATTATTATTACCTTTTAATTCATGAAAGTGGTTAGTGGCTGCATGACAGTTCAGCTTGTGCATAATTAAACAACCAGTTAGTTAGTTCAACCAAATACTGACACGTATCTCTACAAAACACCGACACTGAACTGAAGAAAAACTGGGGACTACAGTGATTCACAGCGGTCCACATTGCTGTACCTTTACGTACTTCTCCTTCAAAATGTTCCAGAAGGATTGTCCAATCCTCATTAAACATCTAAAGATGTGGAAGCTGTCAGTGTTATTAAAGTCCATTTTAATTAAACCTGAAATAGAGATACTTTTGGGAATGGGCACTTTTAAATCTTTTATATATTTGAGTGCAGTTTGCTTGGAGACGATGGACCTTTACCTGTTAAAACTTCAATTTTCATCTTCAACCGTGGACAACTGAAGAGGTTTAGAAACTTTCCGAGGACACACAGACTTTCAGACTGAGAAAATACTGAAAAGAGAACGAAAAAACACACTTTATGTATTGAAAGCATATAAAGAGAACATTTCGGAAAAAAGATTGACGCATAGACTATTGGAAGTACTTTGAAAGGCAAATAAAAAGTTCAATGTGGAACAGACAACCATACAGGCAAATATGCATTTGACAAATACTCAATATTAAGTATTTGTAAACTACATAGTATGTGGTGGGAGTTTTCTTTATATACAACATTTTTTAAAAGTGTTACACCTTACAGTAACTATTGTAATATGTCATATATGTCAAATCTTTTCTATGTTATGTGACAAATTCCACCCAAAACAAAGCCTGATATGGTTGAGATCAATGCAAGAGGTCAGTGACGAGGGCAGAGAAATGGCTGGAGTCGATGGATTTTGTTTTTTGTGTGTTTGTTTGTTTTTTAAGAGAAATTGAGAATCGTATTTGGAGAGTTGGAATCTCCTGGGAATTAACGTTAAATGTACTCAGACGGACTTTTAGCTCTGGAAGAGGTTCAGTCCTGCAAATGGACATCAGCAGCAGCATGGCTTAACAGGTCGAGTTCAAAGGGGGAAAAAATAGTTTAAGTGTGTTTTAAGTCCAAGTCAAAAATCAGTTTGCAACTTTTTAGGAGATTTTATCCCTGAAATAATCACGCTTGAATGATCACCGTAGTATTCATCTGCAGCTAACAGTTAGCAGCTAATAATAAACTGCTAACCCACTGACTGGTTGTGTGTGAGATGTTTAAAACATGTCAGATTCACTCTGTTTTACATCCCGTAGCCACATTTACGTCCTACCACCTTCTCTTCAAATCAATGAGAGGGCACTCCATTCATTTTGATGTTATTTCATGTGGCTTTTATTTCCTGGAATCATGCAGCACGTTTAAAGTCAGGCAGGAAATGTGGGTAGAAGAGGAGGGGCAGTTACTGTCAGTCAATGTGCTACTAAAGCCATCCGGCCACACACACA
>OMNM01041456.1:0-28268 GCA_900302745.1 Parablennius parvicornis
GTGCCAGCAAAGTGGGGCTTATCCAGACACTGAGAGGAGATAATCCATATTTCATCTGCATCCTCCTCATCCTCCCAACCACCTGCAGAGCAACACAACATAACGCATACCCAGCGCATGAATAGTGCATTGCACTGGGATAAAATTTGAGAAATGTCAACTATATCGTGGAAGAATGAGATTTTCTTTCATATCGAAAATCTCTGGGAGCTCCGATGCTCAACGCTGGTTGCATTTGAGAGTAAAACCCCAAGTTACCCACCCACTAAACTAAAAAAAAAATAAATAAATAAATACAAATTCCACCCACTCAATCGGCCCTCTTTCTTTAGCAGCAGTGCACCAAGAGCCTCTTCGGATTGAGCCAGGAGACTCAGTATTCATATTATATGCTTTGGAGTGCTTTCCTTATCTTTAAAAAAAACCAAACGAAAAAAAACGTTTTTTTTTTCAGATATTTTTAATTCATCCAACAAATGTTTGCAATGAAAACCACACTTCACACTGAATGTGCCACAGCTTCAAAGACGATATTTATTTTTATACCAGTGCTCAAAATGTACTCTCTGCTAATTTAGCATGCAGAAAAAAAAGGCACGCTACCAAAGCTATATTTCAGATATCTGCCTTGTTTTAAATATTCATGATCAGCTTGCAGCTTTGAAAGTGAGCTTAAAGACTGTTTTGCGTGCTCAGCCTCACACACACGCAATCACATAGCGCCAGAACAAACTCCTTGTCTATTGTCTCTCTGCTTTTTTATTTTTTTTTATCCCGCTCAATATTCAGAGGAAATCAGGTAGACTTGTTTCCATTAACTTGTAAATGAGCTGCTGTTTTTGTGCCGCTATTAATCGCTGATTAAAAATCTTAACTGCAACACAATGTCATCTGTAGAAACATAATACTGATCCTGCTCAGATCCAATTTAGCGATGTTTACCTCTTCTCGAAGTAGAGGAATACATTTAATCCGGGTACGACGGCCTCTCGCTTCCTCTCTGCTGACTTTATAACTATTACGAGCCTTTTTAGAAAAAATGCTGTTTGTAGAGACTCACGCTCGAATGTTTTTCACTTCCAACACTATGACATGAGAGGGAGCTCGGTCTTTGTTTTGGAATGATGTGGAGGGTATCGTGTACGCGTACTCTGGTTGACCCACACGTTTCAGATCTGTGGTTGTGTTTAACAGTGAGCTCTCTGGCTGAACTTCTCCCTCGCTGAACTGTTTTTAAACCCTCTGTCTTTATATCAATATAGTTTGTTTGTTTAAACATCCAGCTAACCTTTAACATTTTAAACCTTTAACATTTCAAAACTGGAACGCAAACAAAAGCCCTAATAATAAATGAATGGACAAGAAGGGTTTATTTAAATGGAGTTATTTAATCAACAAATTGAAAATAATGCATAGATTCATCTTCTGACGAAAGTTATTTGTTGATGACACCCAACATGCATTTTTGTTTTCTGAGAAACTTTAGTGAACATTCAATTGTGGCTATTAAATGTTGCCTTACTTTCAAATTAAGACGTCATTCGGTGAGGTTTTGTTCATTCTTTTGGCAAACCAAAGTTTGTGTAACACCTTTCAGACACTAAACAAAATTCTTCATAATGGATTGACAGTCAAAGTGGATGCAAAAATAGATGTAAACATATAAACACAGTATACATATCAATCATATACAGATACATGTGTATCCTGTGAGTGTACAGATACATATGCACTTAGAAATGCTAGTTAATTACATGTACTCACAGGATTAGGTGATTCCTTCAAGGACAAGGCTCAGACTTGAGATGTATTGATCTGATATCCTGTCACAGATTTATCCACGTGGTCATCCGCTCAAGGAACAAACCACCTTAGGAGCTATCAACGGTAAATGAGGGTGATGTTAAACTACAAAGACTTCATGTATCATTCAGGGAGTCTCAGAATTTTGAGCAGTAATTCCTGACAAATTTAAAGAAAGTTGACTCTCATGAAGTGGAAAGAGGGGGGAGTTATGAAAATTACTTTTTTCTACTTTATTGGATTTATTGGATTTCCTCCATCTAATAAAACTAAAAGTGTGTCCATAATATAAACTCTTTCATATATGTGGTTTTGGGCTATTGGCGAGCAAAAGATGTATGATTATGCTGCTTCAGGAGCTTTTGACACGGCATACTATTATTTTAAACAGATACAGTGTAGAGAGAAGACTAATGACATTTCAATTATTAAGAGTGGCCTTCATACACATCAGTAGACCTTTTACTAACTTTACAACAAAAGATACTCTCACTGCACATACACTATTTGGTTTAGAGGAACAATAACACATTGATTTTTATCAGACTAAAAGAAAACAATAAATAAAGTTACTAGGCTGTAGCTCAAGCTTCCTGATAGATTTATCCGGCTGCACAATGGCTCCATTGTAAGACATCTATACATCCAGTCTGGCCCTATCACTTGACCCGTTGAAGGTTAGCAGTAAATTGGGGGGCTTTCTCCCTTGGCGGGTTCTCGCTGCGTCTCCTTTGCCTCCGGCTCCAACTCTCCGCTGTCGCCCACAGAATTGGCACGATTTTTTACCGGACTGTTGGCACAAGGCCGTAAAAATATCCCCAGAGGGCGACTTAATCACGTTTGACCGAGTGCATATTTGAAAAGCAGTCGCAGTTATTGTGATGGACGGCGTGAGCTGTGCGAGGCGTTATCTGTGCGTGCAACCTCGGCTTTTTGGAGCGAGCCTTAAGCACTGGTGGAAGTGCCTTCAGGTTAGGGAGCCTCCTTTAAAAGGTTGGGGGCTTTGCTGTCAAGATGAGGTGTGGTTTAATTTGCTTCAAAAGGCCTTCTTACCTTGAGAATACATTAGACTGATGTCACTAGTTTCCATTGCACCCCAGTTAAGCTGCCTCATGGAATTTATGCAATTTGGAAGTGAATCAGTGAAAGTAAAAACAGGTTCACTGGGTCTGTTTTTGAAGTTCAAGAATTACGGCACTGTTTTGATGACCTCCTGGCCTCTTCTTGTTAAAAAAAACAAAAAAAAAAAAACCTAACCACAACCAACCACCAAAGTCCCACAGGAAGATATTTAGTATATTTCCTAAAACAGTTAGAGGATCCAGCTAAGCTCTATTAGAAATGCCCCGGGCTCCTCTGTTTTTGACACAGGAGAGACAGAAAGAAAGTCAGTTATGCAGGGATGTCGGGTGGAGGCCGGGTTAAATATCTGTTCAATAGGAGGCCCCGTGGCTGCACATGCACTGTTTTTGGAGAAAGGGTGTCGAGGGGACAATAAGCATTGCTTGACAGGAAGTGGAACATATGTCCCCCTTCCAACTCCCTAAATCTCCAGTAGACCTCACATGAACTGAGCTTCTGGCAAAGCTCGTCTCAGAGCCTCCTCCGCACGCTGCAATACCCCCTCCAGTCATCAGTCCTCTGATGGAGTCATGCTGACAGTGATCCCGAGGCTGAGGGGAGGGGCGCTGGAAATAAGCAACCCTCCAACAACCCCAGAGTTATGCCATCATATCGAGCCTACCCCCTCCTCACATTGTGCCCGCAATCCATCGAGTAATCGTCGTCATTGGTCCTGAATTCTTCGGTTTCTCTCTCCTTCTTGCTCTCATTGCTGCACCCCTTATCCAAACAAGCAAACCTCAGCTATGGGCGGCGACCCGTCTGCAGGTTCATTGTTTACTATCAAGACCTGCTCATTTTGTCTTTTATTTATCATTATTATTTATTTTCATCCTCCCCATTTCCTCAGCTACTGGCTGGAATTCGGCAACTTATTTACCTTCCTGCTGCTTTCCTTGCTGCCATAATTTATAAATTTTGACTTTCTGGGTGTTTGACTCCTGATCTGACTCCAGGCCATGAATTACCAGGAAAACGTATTTGGTATGTGATTCCATGGGTGTGAGTGTGTTTATACGTACGGTGAATAATTGACGGCATATGTGAGAAATTATCCAAGGTTTCAAAACATCCCTTGGCCAATTTACATAATCTCTTTTGAGAGATTAAGATGGTGTCAAATGTTGCTGGAGGTTGAGCTGGGGTTTCCATCTGTCACCAGATAGGTGGTTCCGAATGGAAAAGCGTGGCAGTGATGCCCTGACGGGGAGCAATCAAGTCTGAGTCTGTCAGGCAGCCCGGCTACATTTTTTTTTCTTCCCGTTTCCAAGGCGCTGGTGCAAAAAGAACAAAAGGGCACATCGACGGTGGGTGGTGGGGGTGAGAGTAGTCGGGTGGCTTCTGGGAAACATTAGAAAAAGCAGGGTTTGGGTGGGAAATGATGGAGCCCTCTGAAACCAGGAGACCAAGCGTGAAAAAGATGAGAAAAGAAGTTAAGTCCAGATTTGGCCAAGGATCAGTCACCAGGGAAGAAGAGATTAAGGTCCCATCATTCCCGGCTAGATCCTGAGGACTTTGGCCCTCTCCTTTAAGTTATTTGTGCTTGCGTTACCCCTTTAAACAGTTTTCAGAACAGAGGCTTGTGTACTGAAATGCACTTGCAGTGAACACTACCTCACATGCCGGCAGCGGGTCAGTTGGTCTTCAAAATATTGCAGGGAGTTGAGACCTCTGCCCTGGCAACAACTGAGAGGAGGGCTGCCTGATCGGTCTTGGATGTGACTGAATTCCCTTTCTTTTCCCTATCCTCCCCCGGGGAGAGAATGCTGTTTTGGGCCATTGCCACGCATTGTCAGCTTCTTGAGTTCCCCTTCCTCTACTTGACTTCCCCTCAGCCTCTGTCTCATCCCACAAACAAGCCCTGTTTTGGCTGGATGTTTGGCTCACGCAACCCACAGTTGCCTTTTCAGCCCGTTGCACTGCGCTCCCACACGCTCCCTCCTTCTCGCTTGTTCTGTTTTGTTCTGTGAGCTCCATGTGATTTTTCTTTTTTTTAACCGGGCAGAGCTGCCGAGAGGGCAGGTGGTACAAACAGGAGGGGCTGATGGGGAATTGGACGACCCAAGGTTAGCTGGGCCATCTTTGCTAGAGGATTAATTGTGTAAGAGCCATGTAATGATTGCTGGCATGTCTCTGGAGTGAAATCCTGTTAGTCACTGCACAGGGGTCAGACTAACACCGAGCATGTTACTATGCATGTGTGTGTGTCTGTGTGTGTGTGTTTGTGTGTGTGTGGGTGTGTGTGTGTCCATCAGGAGGGAAGGTGACTCTGATCACACCACGATGTGCGACCAGGTGGTGATCTCACACAGTCCAAGATCTTTAACCGGAGCAAAAAAGCGAAGCTTCCCTCCGACTGCGTTCAGAAAGGGACATGCAGACCTAATTCCTACTGGACTTTAGGAGCCACATGCTTCTCATATGTACCTAGAAAACACATAACACCATCATTAGGAAATATTGACTGTAGATTAACATTTTATCCCTCGAGGTTTCTTTCTTCTAAATAAGATATGAGCAGCTCACGAGCTACATTCCACCTGTAGTGCCATTCATTGTGTCCAGTTACACAAAGCAACGATATAATGTTTTGACAGGCGATAGAAAGACATTTCAACCACAGTTTAAGTAGCTATTAATAATAATGACTCCGTAATCACTTCATCACATCAACTGCATGCATATCAGTTTAGTGAACCTAAACTAAAGGTGTAAAACTTCTTTTTTCTTAAATCCTAATTCAGCATTCGGTGAGTGTCAGTGATTATAACATTTTTATTTTCATTTTTATTGTCCTCGCAATGATCAGTCATTCCTCTTTGTTGTAATTGATTTATAGTTACAAACACTCAATATTATTCATCCTCATAAATTATTGGTTTTTGAACTTTAAAGTTTTCACCTCTATTATTGTATTTTCTTCTACAACACAAATAGTGTGTGATTGAATTCCTTTTAGAATTTATTTTTTAGGAATTCTAGGCTTATTTTAGACTTTTGTAATAAAATGAAAACTGTTGAGGTTCTTTCTTCCTAGATATGTGAAGGGCAATTCAGCAACACAGCCGCAGCACTTAGTTCACTTGTGGATTAGTAAGTTTACAGGAAGTTCATTGCTATTTTTATCTGTAGTTTTTCTGATTTCCACATACTGTGTGAGAAAATGATTTGGTTCCGTATGTCGGCCTTAATTTGAAAGCCTTTATTTATTAACTGTGGGTCACGACAAATACGACCTTTTTAGTGTAATCTGAGGTTTGGTGATGGCAGTGAGACATAACCTCACATTCATCATTACATCCAACTTTACTCAAGACGATGAGAATAATGTTTGACAGTAATGTGTTTTTAAGATGAAATTATCAGAAAGCAGAGATAAATGAGTGAAAGCAGAAATAAATGAGGGGCTCAGGATAATATGAGGAAATGCAACTGTATACGCAGCAATTGTAGCAGGAGGGACATCAGGTGAACTTGGTTATGTGAGTTTGAACCAATCAGACAATACTCGTCTTTTTTTTTTTTTTAGCTTAGCAAACTGTTTAATTAATATTGAAAATGAGCTGACACATCCAAACTGCTCCATGTAAAGAAGAATGATGAGAAAATACAGATTCCAGTTTCAGCTTGCTTGACACAATAATCTAAACAAAAATAAGTAAAGAGGAATTTACCACAGTGGAACTTCAGCCAGTGAAAAAAGATAAAATATTACAACTAAGCTAATCATGCTTTATTAATCATTTTGGGGAAATTATTTTTCCACATTTTGTCATCCTATATCTTGGATGTTGTGGGGAGCCACATCAAGGCATTTCAGGGAGCTGGTGGGAGGTCAAGGGTCATGCCCCGAACTCAGAGCATGTCTGTAGGTTGTGATATTCAAATCTGAGAACTGATAATAAGTCTGCTTCTTTGGCCTCTGGGCCATCACTGCTCCACTTCCATCCAACCATCTTAGTCAACGCTTTACTGCTTAATCCTGTGCAGGGTTGCGGGGCGCTGGAGCCAATCCCAGCTTACCTCGGACAAAATGCCAGCCCATCACAGGGCAAGTACAGAGACTCACACACACTCACATTCACACCAAGGGGAACTTTGCGATCACCAATTAACCTTAACTGCACATTTCTGAACTGTTGGAGGAAAATAGAGTACCTGGAGGAAACCCACGCGCACACAGGGAGAACATGGAGACTCCACACCGAAAGGGCCAAGTTCTATGTGACTAGAATCTGAAAGCATGAATGTGAGTCTTTTAATAAAAATGAAAACTTAGTTACAAACTGCTTTACAGGGGACACAAACAAACATAAATAAAACTAATCCATATGTCATGATGTGATTGAAATGTATCTGTGACTCTAAAAAAAAATGTGTTAAAGTGAGTTATAAGCGTCAGTAAGGTTATGAAGTGTAAAGGTGCCGTACCGCTCAGTTCACCCAGCCCGTGGGACAGTGAGCATAGATTGAGTATATTCTTGGCTGAAGACCTCAGGCTGTGTCCAGCAATTCAAGGGGACGTTTGATGCTGTAATTCTCAGTACTTTTACTGCAGAATCACTGTCCAATGTTGATACTGTACAACTTATACATGTACTACTCAAACAACCAGTATCTGAACTCCATCTCAAGTGTTCTCATAATTCTGTCTGATGGTGAAAGATATCCCTTCATCTGCATGCAGTCTCTCCTTTTACTCTATCGCTCCATCCACAGACAACACTGAGCAGCTTATTGAACAGAAATGATGAATGGGTGTGGATGGACGACAGATAACAGGCCACCACTAATTGACACCGCTATATCACTGCATCTCCTGACTTTGTATTCCTTGTCCTCCCTCTTTTCTTTTTTCTTTCTGCACGGCAATCTGTTACAGTTGAGATAAGTAGCTCTTAAGAAGCCATATGCCCCTGCATGATATATTGTAATGGAATATACTCCACAGGCAATTGCTCAGGATCTCTTGTCAAGAGTAGTGTTTTTTTGGGAAGAACTCTCCTTTGTCAAATGTACAGAATGTACCTAATAGTTTTTGTTTTAAAATTAAATACTTCATCGGTTGTCAATGTAATTGTGCCGGGAATAGTGAAGCTCCACTATCAACTGAGTCAGCCCGTCTTCATGTGCTGAGAGTCGGCCACACCGGCCTGAATAAAGTGTGAGTTGTACAAATCCTCAGACCTCTTCTCGAGCCAAATCCTTGTCTGTTTGACACTTCAGCCCCTCTTCGACTCCTGGCTGAACAGAAGTGATTTAACTGGCAAAGCTCTTGCAAGCTCTTTTCTCCTCATCAGGAGTGTCGACCAGCATTTGCCAAAACCTTTTTAGGACAGACGACGATGTCTTGTTGTTATTTGCTGGGACTCAGGAGCTGTAAGGTGCTTTTTGTCCCTTGTGTTAAATCCAATCCGCAATTGAAAGACTTTCAAGGACTTAAAAAAGTCCGTATTTCATATACTTTATGACATGTTTTATGTTTTTTTTTTTTTTTTTCTTTATCTGCTTTGTTCAGGGTGGACTTCTGCTGACGCACACCATCAAATTTTCATGGCACCATGTTCCATACAGTTTGTTACAGAGGTATAGCTCATCCAATTTTGTGGGCTTTTTCTTATTTTTTTTTTTTTTTTTGAGTTGAAAGTCTTTTTTCTTTAATCAAATGTTTCCAGAACTTTCTCAAATACTTTTTTCATCTGGAAATTTGCTCACTGAGGCTTGAAGTTACCAGTCTTCCACTTAGCTATACCAGCAATTCTTCCAAGATTTGCTCGTGCTTAAGCTTTTCCCTACATCCTTATCACGCTTTCTGTCAAATCCTTCTGCCACTTTATCGTTCCTCTCTCCCAGATCAGCCATTAACTCAATGTGCTTCACTTCTCCCACCCTCGACTAAAGGGTACGCTTTCCTGAGTCTCCTCAAGTCAAAAATCGTCTCATTTTCCCCCAGGACCGGCAGAAAGCCACACTAGCCCACATCCAGACGGCTTTTAATCATTTATTTAGTGCCTCTAATGCTGAGTTCAACTTCACTCTTTCACTTAGTGCGCGTACGCAGAGACGGAGGCAGAGCGAGAGAGTAAGAGCGGGCGAGAGACACCGCATTAAGCCTGGATCAAGGAGCCAGTTTGTCAGCGGGCCTCAGCGGATCACCTCTTTTCCTTTTTCCTTTTTGTGCTATGCGTCACCAAGCAAAATGTGTTTTAGTGAAGTGTCTGATGCTTTTGCCACATATTCATATATGTGTACTCTGGATTCATGCAGTTTGACCTCAAATCAACTAAATGTCACAGGAATGCAGTCAATTTTGTCGGAGCCACGAGGTAAAAGAGAGAGTGTGCACACTTTATCCTTGAGCTGAAAATGTGAGGCATTTTTTACCTGGCTCGGCTAGACCTGGTTAAATGTTTACACAATCTCACTCCAGATGGTTTAGAGACAGTGGCACTGAGAAAAAGACAGACGGTTGAGCTGAGGATGTTGAAGTTTTCACTGTGAGTGACCAAAGTAGACAGGATATGGAATGATTACTGCAGAACAGGGGTGGCTAACACATGTTAGTTCACAAAACTAAACAATTACTACTTAAAATAACAACACTCTCAAAATAAAGCCACTTTGAATGAAACCCGCTGGTGCAAAACACAGTAAAACGTCCCATAAAAGTCTCCTATACATGCTGCAGTATGCATCTTTTTACACACTCACCCTGACAGCATGACTTTAAGGCTAAATTGATTACACCGGTGTAGTTGGCTTTCATGCTACTATCTCAGCTCTCTTGAGTTGTCTCCACTACTCTTGAGAAATGTATTTGTTTTTTTTGAATCTGTTTTTTTAAATCTTTTTTTATATTTTTATTATATATTTGATGTTTTGGCCGGATTGGAGCCTCTTGCAGGCCGGTTTTTGGCCCACCGGCCTTATGTTTGAAACCCCTGATTTAGGGGGACATCACATGTTGGTGGGAAATTGAAATAAATGCCGTTGAAAAGAAGCTGTCAAATTATGTTGAGGAAGGAGATCTTAGGAAAAAAGAAAAACAGGACGATTCGAGTTCATGTTCATGGCTGCAGTGACAAAGTCTATTGGAAGAAGATGATCCACTAAAGCAACACCTAAAGGGAAAATACTGGAAGAAAAAGACAAAAAAAAAAAATCATGCAGCTCTGATCAAACTTCAGTCCACTGGGAAATGTATCAGTGCTTCAAGCAGAGGATCATCTTTTTTTTGATGAAGCCTTAAATTCAAAATTCAGTTGTCATGTATAAATAATACATGACCCTTATAGGCTGCTGGAAGATGAATGTATATTTGTAAAAATGCGTTTTACATTTAATACTCTCAAAGGTATAAATATCTTTAGTTGGAATTGACAGAAATGAAGCCATGATATTATTTTTCACAGCCCGAGTTTGATCAAGGCCTTGACTCCACTTGAGATCTGTGTTGTGTAGTGGTTTGCCTTCTGCCTCACATAGAGAGAATCCTCACTTTGAGTCCCGGCTTGAGGTTTGTGAGTGTGTGGAAAAGAAGTATGTGTGGACTTAACTTGGTAATATTACACGACAATAAATGTTTTAAATGGATAGTGTACACTCCTCCCCACAGGGCATTTCCCTTGTTTTTTAATCATTGGGTAACGAGTCAGCGAGGTAATTTGCGTATATAGTTGCAGACTACAGGGATGTTTATTGGAGGCACTTAATCAGTGCTGATATTTTCTTTCGTCTGGACTCCACTACAAGACCGTTATTTCAGCAAAGCTCTGCTGTTTAGCCTGAGGTTAGTTTGAATTAAGAAGTGTTCCATGAGCTTAGCAATGATTGTTTCTGAATGTAACTTATCCCTTTCCGAGTCATTAACACATTGATGGGAACCTTCTTCCGATTGTATTGCCTAACTTGGCTCAGTTCAGAGTGCTAATTGATTCTAAATTACTGGATAGAGCTGTAAATAAAGATATTATTTGCTATGTTAGTGTGCAGCATAATAAGAGCAGTGCTCAGCAGGGACAACGAAGATGGGAGGGATCAGGGGAAAAAAATGCAAACTTTTGACTGATCAGAAAAGAGGACCAGAGATCAATGGGGACCGTATGGGGGGCTTTGAAGCCTGAGAAAACTTTCTCAATCAATGGGAAACTCTTCACTTATTATTGTCTTCAAAGACATGAAGAAAAACAAGGCACCACTTCTAGTGTTTCAACAAAGCACAACTTGAAATAACAGGAAAACTTTCCCACTTGTGTTCTCGTTGCCTTCACTCTCTCTCTTTATAGTCACTGTAGTTGGTTGGAGAGAAATAGTTTGCTTGATTTAGTTCAGGGTATTTCTTTTCTTCACATAACTGTATATGATGCAAGTATGCAGAAGTTTTGTGACAGAAGTGCTCACATTCTTTACTTCAGTGCAGATACTGGCTCAACCTTTTCACTTCAGTATAAGTAGAGAACTACAGCTTCTGAAATATTCATAGGTGATTAATTTTTTCTCAATAGAATGAAACAATACTGCCTTTTTTAATGTTGCTTTTGACACACACACACACAGACACACGCACATTTTACAGTGTGCAGGCAATCTATAGTCACCAAATACCCTTTAATTCTTGTTTTCAAATTATTTTAGGAATTCAAATACAGAGATAAAACCCATGAAGAGAGACTGATAAGGCAGGAGTGTTAATCACTTTGTAATAACCTGACAAATTTATACACAACGTTTGCTTTAAGGACGACCAATAAGAGATGTCTTGGTATTTAAACATGATTGATGTCACTTGATCAAACTTGACTTTATGAACTTCAACACTTTAATTATTGATAAGTTACTGTCAGCTGCTTTCCCTCCCGTCGCTGTAACTGTGGCTGGTCAAAGTCGAGGAGAAAACTGCTTATAAGTAAATTTTTAAAATGCAAGAAGTTAAAATGACAGATGTTTGTGGTCAGCTGTGGGGATTTAAAATAAACTCATTAAAAGGATGATCAGTTATGCAAGTCTAATAACAAAAAGACAAATGTTTTGTTTTTAAGATAATGAAGAAAAACTAGGTATAATAAAATAAGTAGCGATTTGGTTTATTGTTGAGAATAATGAGTTTCAGACTAAATTGTGAATAAGGAATTGGTTAACATGTTATACGGAGATCCAAAATGCAGCTTTAAAATGACAAAAATCCTGAAGTTACAGCTCCCTAGACTAAAAGCCCACAACTTCCTGCTTCCTCTTCTCCACTGTTTTGAGAGAAACTCGTTTCCACTGCACTTCCCTCTCCGCCCTCTCCATTACTTTCGATTTCCTCTCCCTCTCTTGGTTCTGTGCTGTTTTGGTTATCTGTGATTGCCCCAAATGCCCTCCCTCTCCTCTCAATCACGAGAGCTATAATTTTGCCACCCTTCAGCGCAGCGGCAGGACAAGCCGGAGAGTTGTACCTACCACTGCTAGATTCGTATGTCGGCCTCCTGAATCAGGAGAAAATGCAGCAGGAAGCACATTTCTCTCTCACGCCTTCACACAGGCTCTGGTGGGGAGTGTTGGACTTTACACTCACTTTCATCCAGAGCCTATGGACATAGCTTTTATTCCCTTATTTTTTTAAATTCATGGCCTCCCAATAAAATATGAATCAAAAAAAGTCCTCCGGGCCTTTGCTTGCCTTGAAAAAGAAGCTTTAACTCAATTGGAAGTCTGACGAGGTGAGGAGGTGTTCGCTGGCCTGCACTGCACTGCTTGGATATAAATCATAGACGTCAGGGCTTCACACAAATGAGGATCTTAATCGTTCTTCTTTGTATTCTGCTTAGTGCGCAAGTGTGGTCAAGTATGAGCCTGTGTAGAAATACGTAGCTATACCTGGATGTGCATTTATTGTACTCTTGTTTCTAGTAATTCATTTGTACACTTGTGCAACGGATACACAAATGTGTAGAGCGCAGGGTGGAGGATTTCTGTTCAATAAAACTCGGTTTAACTAATAACAGTTCCGTTTTATATTCCAACCCATTCCTGCAGCCTTTCTGAAGCTACGTTTCACATATTGTTACAATGATTTTTAGCAAGTCCATTTCATCTTAACATTTTCTTTTATTGTATGTTTTCCTCGTGTCAATATGGTAGCAGTTAGTCTTGTAGTTTTGTGATTCTCAGAATGAGAGTGGTACGCAAGCTCTTTTTAGTACTACACAGGTCATTAGCAAAATGGTACAAAAGTCAGAATGAAAACAAATTTATTGAATCTATATGAAAAATAAATACATACTGTAAGTAATAAGTCCATGGTTAATAGGGTAAGCCTCTATTATTGTATATTGAGTTCAGCCACAATGGCACAAAATGTGAAAGGTTTGAGAAACACTGATATAGATAACACAAGAAATTACCATATTTATGTAATGGTATTGGTAGAATTTAACACTGTTGTCTTTATGTGATGTGATGGGCAACTGTATGGTGTTGAATTGGCTGTCACTCACTACAGGAAATATTCACGGTTCGGTTCTGGGGTCGTAGCGGATTCTCTGGAGGTTGCCTGTTCTCCTTCTGCATTCATGGGTTTTCTCTGGGTACTCTTGTTTCAGTCCAAAATCATGTGTGTTAGAGGAACTTATGTCTCTAAATTGACCTCTAGGTGTGATTGTGTCTTGTGGTGTCTAAAATCTATTCTGTCTTTGTCACAATGTCAGCTGAAATTGGCTCCAGTCCCTAAATGTGAAATGAGACAATGAGGCGGGCACCTATATATATATATGCACATCTATGTACTTTAGAATTTGCCAGTATTTGTCACAACAGTTAGAATTATTATTACTTTGCAGTGGAAAGTCATTATGTGTGACTTTTATTTATTCCATCAACATTTTTTATTCATGTCCTCCTCCTAGTATGTTTTAATGTTGTTATTATTCATGCAGTCTGTTTCACACTTTGTAACTTCTTGAGTGCTGCAGAGCAAATTGCTGAGGGTATTATATTTAATACCCTTCATTTTCAATGTTCCTATTTTATGTTCTGCTTATTCTGATATAATTTGCTGCTGCAGGCCTCCAATTAAAGTTTCATCTTTATATGTCTAAAAGATTACGTGGCTGTTGTTGTGGTTTTTCTCCCCCCTGATGTCTCCAGACTTAAAATGTTTCTGATCCTTAAAAAATTATTGTTTGTTTTTTTGTCGCCTCTGTGCAGGAGCAGAGTCCCAGTAACGCCACATCCCTGGCCATGATGCAGGAGCCGCAGGAGGTGGTGGAGGAGACGGTCACCATAGAAGAGGACCCCGGCACCCCCACCTCCCACGTCTCGGTGGTTACCTCCGATGATGGGACCACACGGCGCACGGAAACCAAGGTGAGATGCAAAGGACACTAACGATAGAAGTGTGTGATTACAGACGTGACTGAAATTGCTAAAAGTAGCATTGTTTAGCTGTTTTTCAAACAAACTGTGTGATAAGCAGTGTCCGCTGCTTCGTTCTCAAACTTAAGAAGATTCTCCTGGAAAGTTAGATGTGAGCTGGAGATTAAACATTTTAAAAGGGCAGACATTATAGAAACTGCTACCATAAAACACAGACCGGTGGAAATCTTGTGAATCATTATAAACCCATAGAAGCAAAAATCTATAAAGTCAGTTTAACTTCAAGTCATTGTTATGGATTACTGCTCCCATACAGCATACTGTACCTCCACTCCCAGACTCCCATTCTTAAGAACTCGAAATCCCATAATCCTACAGCCCAAAGTGGATTCATCTTCCTCTCATGGCTTTATTTTTTTTTCTTGATTATTTTTCTTCCATTACCAACCAACTCCCCTGGTGAAACTCCCAGTTTCGTGCTTCTTAAAAGCTCCTTTTGTTGATTCGTCCTCTGCTGTGTTCTGTTGTTTTTCTGTAAGGATGTGTCATCCAACATGAAGGTGAGTGGACTTTTTGTACCAGTATGGCTTTATTTTCTCACCATGCCACCATTTAACGTTGGCCCACACTGGCTGCAGCAGCGGTGCGCAACACGCTCTGCGTCATGGCAAGCTATATGCAGCTTCTGTAATCTCAAATTCACTGCTTGCTGCTTTCACCTCCTGGGTCTATCTCCAGCAAATCTATTTTCTTCTATTGCATGCTTCTTTCCTCCCTGTCTCTGTATCTCACTGCAGCTGATAAATGCATATTTCAGGAGAATTTATTAAATTGGGATACAAGCTTCAAAGTTTCCAAACATACTCTTTAAGTACAGTGGCCACTTGAAATATCTAGATTGAGGTTTTTTGTTTTTCAAGATAACAGCTGAACCATCAACTGTGACCTTTCTAATCGTAATAGATGTGTTTGCTCAATGTAAGTGATGCTATTTTATGTCTCTTCTCTTTTAATTAGTGTATTCTTTCTATTATCTGTTTATTTTGACTTAGTTTTCAGCATTTTTCCTTCAATCATTTCTCTCAACTTGTGACATTTAAAAATGTTTTTTATTTCAGTTCTGTCTGGTTTGCTCATATTACTTATCTTATAGTAGTCTATGTTTTTTTTATCACAGCAGCAAAAGTCTTGCAAGTTAGTCATTTGTCTTACTCTTGAAGGTAAAATTCAGTCTTAGTGTCAACTTGATGACACTTCAAACTGGCAAAATCCCACAGCCAAATATGTTGAACATTTAGCAAATAATGGTCATAATATCTAACAATGGCTGCCAATTTGCAATATCTGGTGGCAACTGTAATATTCTTTTAATATATAATTCCTAGATGAGTTTCAACTTCAGCATTTGTAAAAGAATTTGACTGATGTTTCCCTTCTAAATTCTCAAACACCCCTCATCAGTCCATTTATTTTCTATTTTGCTTTATTCACTTTTAAGCAGGGGGGACCAAACAGATCCGAAGAGTTACAAGCGAATTACATAATTGAAATTTATGGTACACGGACATGCTGCCAACATTAATCAATAATATGAAATGTATGTTGCCTTTATTTGTTTAATTTGTGCCAAAACATAGAACATCATTAGGACAGAGGGTGAGGGCTGTATGAGATCTGACCTCAGGCTTTGATTTGACCTTGGACACGTCTGACTTAGGTTCACTTTAGTCCCCAATTATGCTTAAAAGCATGTCTTTCAAAAAATGAACTCTGAGGCATTTCTTGCTTTGAGGTGAGAGTATTAACTACTACATCGACATGAATTACATTTTTTTCTTAAAGTTGATAAAGTGTTACTTCAGGTTTGTTGTGGCTTGATCATGTTCAGAAATGAGGAAAATTGAATTTTCTGCCTTTGAAGATGAGATGCTGTCAAATGTTTGGGAGCAGCTTTCGTCATGTGCAACCAGTTGCTTCCAACTGTGCTCCTGTTGGTGTTTTAGTACATTTCAATTCTAATGTCGGCATTTATGGCTGCCTGAACATGAAAAAGAATTAGAAGCAGAATCCACAGCAGCTTTCCTTTAGAAAAACACACACAAACATCTTAAGAATAGGGTTGAGGGTGGAAGCCTCTTCTTTTTTTCGCTTGCATATTTTGAGACATGCTCGCAACAGATAAGCTCATATTGCAGCATCCATTCACATGTAAATGTAGCTCCAGCGAGCTGTGGTTGCTGTGAGCTTCCGGAGAAGTGGAGAAGTGCTGCGTGGAGACCTTACTCCAGGGACTGTGAAACTGTAATTAAAAAGCTTGGTCTAATCCCTCATCAGGGAGGACCCACTGCCCTCCAGCCTGTTTACTTCGAGGGGATCGGCCACACACACACATTCACACACACTCTTAGGCTTTTATGTGCTGGGGCGCAGAAGTTGTTAGAACGTACGCACACAAACGGGCGCAGTAAAACATCACGCTAATCAAGGGCTTTGCTGCTGAGGAACAGAGAAGACTGATGCAACGTTTAAGGGTCCGGCACCCTGCTGAGAGGAGAGATTTTTCTTATTTTTCTTGAAGTCACTGAGAAGAAAAATAGATTAATGTTGGGAATTAAATGCTGGAAGCTGATATTTCTGTGGTAGCAAATAGATCCAGACTCAGCTGAGGATTCACACAAAAAAACTTGTCTTTCTCACTTTGGCAGCCTTTTTCTTTTGCTCCCTCCGTCTCCTCTCTTTGACTCACTTTCATGTGTTTTTTTTTTTTTTTTTTTTTTTTTTTTTTATTCTCCTGCCTTTTTCCCATTTCTCTCATCATTTTTTAGCAGCTTGCAGTTTTATTTATGTCCATATCAGTTCTTCTGAACCGAAGCCTTCCCATACTATCTGATGCTAGCGCATTCCCTTCCACTGATGGTTATCCCCGTCTGCTTGCTGGTAGATGAAATACAGAGGGTTCGACGAGATTCCTGATTGGCTGGCTAAAAAGTTTTTTCAGTGGTAAACACGTTTCTTCTGGGTTTGCGTCAGCATTGTTAGTCATAAGAATCCTGGAAAATGAGCAGCAAAGTGGCACCCAGGCAAAGCTACTGTAAATGACAGAGTCTGCAAACAGATGAAGTGAGTTTTCGCTGACGGATTCAGTTAATGCTGAAAGTTCTTCATGAACCTGGAGGAACAGCCGTGAATGGCCTCTCAGTGGCAGCTTCTATTTATGCTCTCAATTGATTCAACTCAGTGTAAATTGGGCTGAACGCTGAATTTGTGTGTGTACGGGTCCGAGCACATGTAAGTACTCAATTAGATCCACATTTGTTCTCCTGTCCCAGCATGCCATGCTCTCCCCCTGGCTATCATCCAGCTGTTTCCCTGCTGGGAAACTCTGCAAGCGCAACACAAGTCATCTTAGAGAAAGACCTCAGTCTGACCAATAAAAGACGCTTTCGTCCTATTTCCTCTTGATATGAGCTAATGAACGTCGAAGAAGACCACACACACAAATAATAACATTCTAACTACCCTGCACACACTGGGGAGTCTACCTTAAGTGGCCAGGAGTATATTATCAACTTCTGCACCAAATACAAAATGGTACTTACGGCGTTTTTGATGAAAGAAGTGTTGCTGTTCAACAGAAACAGAAGCTGTTTTAAGGATGTTACAAAACACTCTACACCAAGGGTGTCAAACGTGAGGCACTTGGACTGAAAGAGGCTCCAATATGGCCAAACCACCACACGAAAATCTTTAAGAAATTCAAAGAAACCAATGATTGTTTTTAAAACTAATTCTGGGTAGCGAAAACAATAGAACACAGCAACCCTGAGAACGCCCCCAAGACCAACAAGGACTCGAACCGGTGACAAAGACAGAATTCTAACCAGTAAATCACTGTGCTGCTTTAGTTCTACACCCCAGTGTTTCACTCTAACAGCTTAAATAAAACTAGGAAAAGAAAAACACTATTTTCTCATTCATGTATCTTTGCCTTGATGTGTACACAGATATATGTCCTCGCTGTGTAAGTTGACCATTACAGAGCTAAAACTTAATGTGACATAAAGAATCCTACAGCAGTTTGTTGACGGTGCCTCCACCATTCCTCCAACTCCAGGTCACCAAGGTGGTGAAAACCATCACTCGTCGGACTTACCTCCCAGTGATGGTGTCTGACAACTTGTTAGTGGAGTCCAGGCCAGCCACCCGGACCCCCACTCCGGTCCCCGTCTCGACCCCCACCCCATCCGACACAGACCCAGTAAAAGATGCTAAACCTTGTGTGATTTTGGTTTTTCTCTCCCTGCCTGCCACCGTCTTCCATTAACATCAAGAGATTGAACATTTTGTCTATGTCACTTTAGTATAACATTAGAAATAAACCAATTACTTCCTCCATCGTCTTGACAGAGGCTCTTCACATTGGTTGAAAAATGAAAAACAGGGTTTGCTTTGCAGTCACGGGCTGCCTAAAAAACCTGAATTACTACCTCATGTTTTCCAACTAACCCTTGATCATCGTGTCCATTTAAACTGCCAATAAAGTGAGAGCTGCGGAGGTTGTGAAACCTCACTGTGTTGTAAAGTGGACCATTTGATGCCTGCTGCCCTTTCCTATGTATTTAACAGCCATAGAGAATTTCTAACTGCTTGTGGTTGTTTGTTGTTCTGTTTTTTTTTAACACAAACATGACTTTTCTTGCATGCACAAACACATAGATATCAGCAGTTTATCTACATGTTAGCAAAGTCACACTGCACCAATTTAGCAATTCTCTTTCAGCCCTGTTTACCATAGTTCAGCATATTTCCGAGGCTCTTCTGAAACCCAGGTCCCTCGTCTGCTCTTGTTTCCCCCTGCGTGTCGGTTTAACGCCTTGTGAACTTGAGCATACATCAAAAGAGTGTTTGAAACGTGTGTGATGGCTCCCTTTGCAGCCTTTGCAAATCTCCTAAAAAGCTGTGTTAGTACAAGGCAGCTGGGTCTGTCAAGGCTGCAAAGCTGTAGCATCCACCGTAGCCTCATCACTGCTTTTTCAACCAAAAGTTGCAGGGTTTTGGATCAGTTGAGAAATCAAATCTCCCCGGAAAAAAAATATTTTGTATTTTTAACCTCTTTTTAATCACTTCTGGCACAGTTTGACATTTGGCCTTGGCTTTGGTTGTCTGCTTCAGGCGGAGAGTTAGCTTGAGGACCCCTGACATGAATACAGACTCGTTTTGGTCCTGCTACGGCCCACCACTGTGGGCAAGAAGATAGAAGTTCGCTTGTTATTACAAGGTCATTCGAGTCTTTGAGCTGATGTAAATCCAGCAAACAAGCTCTTTATTTTTAACTGCACAAATCCAAAGCGTAGTGGCTTCAAAAACAAACGTGAACCACTCAGTAATTACTCGGAACATGGAAATGAACCTTGATGTTCCTGAAATAGGCTTTGTTATGTAGCTCACAGCCAGGGTGTAATCAAGAAACAAGGCCAGTGAAGATTTCTATTTGTTTCAACAGAGTTAATGAGGATGCCGTGTTGAACAACTGATATGTGGTTTGTGCTGTTGCTCTTGGCACCCTCCTCTGTAGTGTAGGTTAATGCTCCGCTGTGGTTTCTTGATACCATTACATGCCTATGCTCGCTGCTGATAAAATCGAAACTATGGTGTTGAAAAAAAAAAAAAATACAATTAAGACAGTGGCTTGTGAAAATTAAACCCTTCAGATGCAGGAATGTGTTGAGTGTTTTTCTCCATCAGAAATAGTCAAGTGGGAATGAACCTCTGCAATACCTTGTCAGGCGCAACATGATTTGTGTGAGACCTGAACCCCTGCAGATGACGATTAATTTTCATCAACCTCATTAATTTTGAAGATGAATTTATAGCTGCGGACAAAATAGCCAATTATCGGCCACAGCAGAATCCACTGGGTAGCAAATTGGTTTCTGTATGGGCGGAGAGCTCAGGGAGAGACTTTAGGCTGCCGTCTGTAGCTCTCCAAGTCAGACAGCCTGAAAGATGGGAGAAAATGTGGAGTTATTTAGCTGCAGGATGAAGTAAGCACGAAGTACCTGCAGGTCTGGTTGTCACTATGCTCTGCCACAGAGCGTGATGCTGCCGTGTTCCGCCCAGGGACTTAGGAGAGTCACGGTCCAGTAGAGCTGTATCACTTCAAGATGGTTCTGTTACAGACTAATCCCACAGACTGCCTCCTGAATTCACTCCCAGTTTGTGCATGCAACATTTTTGGGTTCGATTTGGCTTTAAGTGTGTTTTTCTTCCATCAGATTGCTCAGCGTTCTGTACACTATTTTAATAACCAGAGTTTGGAGTCACTAATGAATTCTATTTTTCAGCAAATTGATATTTGCTAATACTTTCAAGACATTTTAATGTAACACTTAATTTCCTTTTATGGTGTGTGTGTGTGTGTGTGTGTGTGTGTGTGTGCTACCTGACTCACTGTAACAAGCCGACGAGCCTGTTGGACCCAAACAAACTTTGCTGTGATATCAGATCAGGTTGCCTGATGGGAATATCTGTTCCTCTCCACAGGTGACTAAGATGGTGAAGACAGTGACCACCCGGACTGTGCGCCAGGTGCCACTCGGCCCTGATGGATTGCCACTGCCTGAAGGCTCGTCCCCACTGGGCAGCTACACTGATTCAATTGACCGTCGGTACCTGAAGAATGGAAGTGACCGCTTTATCACACCTCAAGCCACTTCCACCCTGACGCGCTCCTACAACAACTCCTACAACGACTCGTATGTGGAGACGCCCGAGAGTCAGTACATTCGCCACTATGGCCTGCACGATGGCTACACTGACCTGACAGACAACTATGGCAGTCTGTCACGCGGTGTCAACTTCCGCCCTCCACGCTACCCCTACATGCCCAACAGCTACCGGCCAGAGAACAGCTACACGCTGCCCATCCGTAAAGATGACTATGGCCACGTTGCACAGCCCCAGGTGCCTATGGGCAGTAGCACTGTGGATTTGAACCGCTCTCAACCGGAGCGCTTCCAGCCTGAACCGTATGGCCTTGAAGATGATCGCCGCAGCCTGGGCCCAGAGGAGGAGGAGCCATACGAGCTGGAGCCCGACTACTCCACTGCCAATCGACGCACCCTGCCGGGGGCCAACAGGGGACGCACCCACCGGGAACCACTTCGTGACGGACCTCGAGTGAGGTGAGGACAGTGCAATATATGAGTGGTGTTCTTGGCGTGTAATTTGATGATTTGTTCATTTCTGTTAGTATTGATTTATTACACAGACATTTAATTCATTGGTTGAAATGAAAGATGGTATGAGCAGACACAAGTTTAAAAGAAATATATATATTTTTTTGATCATATAAACTTCATGAATAGATCATTAACAAGACATTGAATTAAACAGTGGTTGTTGGACAGATATATTATCAACTCTGTTGATCTTTTCAAACATTTCATCCTTACGTATAGTTTTATATACAGTTTCAAGTATCTGTAGTCTGCTCTTCAGACATATCTTGCTTCACTGGTTTCACGCCAGCTGTTTTCACTATCGTGCGCTGGTCTTTATTGCACACATCCCACAGTCATTGTCATTGTCTCTCCGAAGCACTTGACATACAGCATTTTAAATCAGGTAGGCAGGGATTATATGACTGAAATAATGACGGCAAACTTTATTGATTTGCTTGGGTTTAATATTTCTCCACATTTAACCAATCCCATTCATACCTTGAAAAAAAAAGAAAAAAGAGAACCTGTTTTATGTTTGCATCAACATGTTTGTTGATTTATTTATACATCAGTTTCAAGTTTGGAGATGTTATGGTTTTTGTGAAGTTGCACAAGTCCCTCAAGTATACATGCTGTTTCCTTTGCAGTGGACTATGAGTAACTTGTATGCATGAGCACTCTACCTTAGAACAAGATGACATCAGGCTTGTTAAGATGAGAGAGAAAAAAGAAGCTTGTTTTGTTCTCGCCAGAAAAAAAGACTTCTTTACAGCAAACAGATGTCCCTTCTCCTCGAGTCCCTTTCTTCAAAAAGGAACCCAGGAAACGACAAGTTGTTGATGGATATTTTCCTGCAAATACAGAGTAAATATGTGCTTGTGTCAACGGTAATAAAAAGAGGTAAGTTGATGATGGAGGGAAGGTGTAGTGGTGGAATGGATACGTTTATTCTCACATATCACTCAATACCTGTCCAAACAAGAACGCGGTTTCACGTAAATGAATTGTCTTTAATTCTGTGTTATAGGAGACCAAAATGTTTTTTTTTTTTTTTTTTTAACACGGATTCTAGAGTGGATAAATTCTAAAATGCCGGCTTGTCTTTGAGTTGTGGACGAGCAAAGACTCACATTTGCAGAAAATGATGATGTCACGGACCCCCTCTCCTCCCAGCTGCAAGCCCCTCTGCAACCTGTGATGTCACTTAATGACCACAACAATGGCGGACTGCATTTTCCAGGTCAAGCTGCAGAAGCTACTGATAATAGTTGGTTTAATAAGGCAATATGTTGGATTTCTTGAGTACGAGGAGAGGCAGGAATATTCTCTTCATCTGTTAGTGGTCTCCATGCTTTCTTCTGCATTTTGTTGTCTTTGGGGAGTCACAGCTCCCCCAAAAGGCCTGGCTTATGTAATAAATCATGTTGAGTCGTGTTCCCAATGACGTGTGGATGGAAATTTGTTTGAGAACGCCATGGGGAAAAAAGACCATTTTGGCTCATGTGGACAGAGCCTCAGAACCATTCTTTTTGGAATCACCTTCATTGACAGACGTTCAGCCTTATGTGTCCAGTGGCAAGAAAAAAGAAATTCTAATAGCCTTCAAAAATAAGATCCAAAAAATATAGTCTTGTTTCCTAAAATCTTTGCCATCCACAGGAGAGCCTTGGGAGAAAAAAAAAATGCACACCTTCCAGTTTTATTAAAAGCAAGGGTTTGAAGTTGAATTGTTGGGAAGTGTGCATTAAATACTTCTTGTCGATCAGTGATCTGTAGCAGATGGATACTTTGAAGTTCTCTGCTCTTTTCCACCAAAAAAGTTTGCGAATGAAAACGAATCCAAAGGAGCAGAACGAAGGAGAAAAGAGGCAGAGACAAGTGCTAGACAGGCAACAGTGTGTGTGTGTCTGTGTGTGTGTGTGTGTGTGTGTGCGTGCATGTGTGTGTTTTGTCATTATCTGAGATAGGATTCAGGTTTGCCAGCTTCTTAATTAAGCTCACACACACGCACACTCACGCACACACACGCTTGATTTTTAAGGCTCCTGCTTGATGAACATGCGGCTCGAAAGAGCAGATGACTAATCAGACCCTCGTTCTTCACACAGTTTTGACTTTGCTCTCTCTCTCCCCCTCTCTCTCTCTCTCTCTCTCTCTCTCACACACACACACACACAAAATATCCCAATCTTTGGAAAATGAGTCACTCCTACATCCGCCTAGTGAGAGGCGCTTGCTGTGACAGGCAATTTGTAGCCTGCCTTACATGTGTCACAACACAGCCTAACAGCCACATGCAGCCCTTCAGATACACACAAACACACACATACACACGGCTGCTCACGCGAGCACCCAAACACAAACACGAATATTTAAAATGACTCTTCACTGACTTCTTCCTGGCTAATTGCATCAAAAAATGAATTATTTCGTTACTGGATTCACTGTCCTCAGAACACCAAAACACCTGTATATGATAAGAGATTTTTTTTCTCCAGGAAGGTTGATAGTCAAATACGTCTGGTCCTCCTGAGCACTCGCTCTGTGATTAGTATTCTTTTAAGACGGGACCAGCGACTCCAAAGTGCTGTAATAAATCTGGGAATTAAAGCGCTTTAATTACAGCTTATCATTGCATTGCAAGCCCTCAATTATGCACAGACAAAAATGATGATGTTTAGTACTAAAACCGCTTTCCTCATCAGTGCTGAGTACTCATTTTATCGCCGCGGTGAAATCCAAGGGTTAGCAAATGGACAGGAATGGAAATCTCAGTGCCGGAGCTGCTTGGCTGTGTTTAACTCATGCTTTAATGTTTGCATATACTGTACAGATGAGATACACATCAAATGAAAATAACTTCCATGAGGGAATTTTCAACAGTGGCGTGTTACATCTGCATAAAATTTACATTACCTGTAGTAGAATGTCATCATGTTTGACTATGTACTTCTTCAAAACACCCACTACACCATTCGCACCACACTCAACTGTGACTTCCATTTCCAGGACGCACCATTACAACACCACTACTTTGTAATACTAGCACAGGTAAAGTTGTGTTTTATGTTGGAAAAGACAGAACAGCAACTCTGGCACAAGTTTCTTTGTCCAAATTGGTAATGTCCTATACATCTGCTCTATTATCTTAATTATCTTTAGTTTGCTGTTCACTGGAGCCAGTGAAGGCCAACAATGGGTGAAAGCAGGATAAACACGTCACATTAACACTGAAGGGCAATTTAGAACTACTAATAGACATTAAACGTGTATTTGGGTGGAAACCAGAGTAAAATACATTCGTCCATCCATCCTCTGTACCTGCTGTATGTAGAATATAATTGCGGAGTGTTTGACACCATCGCAGCCATCTCGAGTCAGGAGGCTGGCTAGATACACATTGACCCACTGTCAGTCCATCAGAGTGCGTCAATAGAGACACAAACCATCATTCGCACACACGTTCTGTTCAAAGTCCACAGATGATCTGAGGACTTTGAACTGATCGTCCTGATCGTCCAAACAACCATGCTTGTGGGAGGAAGCTGCAATACCTGAATTTCTGTGCAAACTGCATAGTGTCAGACAGGAACGTTCTTGTTATGAGTGGATTCGCCCAAATCAAAATAAATAGAGCCATTCAAGTCCATCCATCATTTTGACTTGTGTTTCAGAAAGCCTCTCCCAGTAAACAGAGGGTGAAAGGCAGAGGACGGAGCCGCTAATCCATCACAGGGCAAATGCAGAGAGACATATTTACACCAATGACCACTATGCAGTCACTGGTTAACTTAACAACAATATCCTTGGAATGTGGGAGAAAGCTGAAAGTACCCATGTAGGCAAAAGGAAAATGCACAAATGACTAAGCAGCAACCATTAACAACTTTGATCAGACTGCACGGTTCAAACTTTACTCCCATTATCCTCTATGAGCTCTGATCGACCATTTTAATTGATGCTGACCACTGAAGACCAGGACGAGTACTCATACACTTTTTGTTATTCCAGCACATTAACTTTGAGGAAAAATAATCATCTGCTTCAGAATATACTGTGTCCCACCCACTAACAGTTATTCACTATACTTATCATTGGTTTTGTTGTTATGGCTGATTCAAGTACATTTCAGAAAGTTGGATATTTACAGCTCCATCACATCAGCAGCTCACGTATAAAAAAGTCTTAACATTGCTTTGTTTTTCTTTTCTTTTACTCAGCTTTTCTTCCCTTTGTCATCTATTTCAAATAGTCAAGTGGAATATGTGATGATTCTTCAGCAGTGAAATGAGAAAACAATTAAAATACTTGTTCTGAATCAGAAGGAAGATGTAAAGTGGATTGTGATTCACTCTGCTACAGTAAAAGACATTGGCAGACAGGAGGCGTATTGCTATTAGTTGACTTTTTATATGTGGAATTAGAAAAGCTTGACTGCATTTCTTCTGTTTAAACTGAATGTAGTGCTTCACTTTATATATATGTCTGGGGAGTTTTCATTTTATTTTATATTTTTGCTTCACAGAGTTTTGACCAGATTTAGTTTCGATTTTTCATAGTTTAGAAGCACTTTGAAAGTTTTCAGTGGAACAGAGATGCATCAGTTAGGGATTTTAGTGTTGCGCACAGTGTTTTGCCCAAAGGCTGAAAAAATGTAGCTGCTCAGGGAGGCAAGGACACATTTTTTCCTTCATCCCTCCTTAGGCTTTGCATATACATCTGTCTCCTCTTCTCTTCTTCTCCCTTCCCCCATCAATCTTATTCCCTTTTCCCGCCATCCTAACCCATTCTTTATGCCTGTGACGCAGTCTGTGTGTCCATGAGCACCTCTCTGTGGGTGTGGGTGTCCTCCTGCCACTGTGATTAATAGGCGCTTTTGAACCCTGCCAGACTAGAGGGGCGTATTTAAGCCAATCTCTAATGGCTCATCTCTCCTTGGGCGATCCACTCCGCTTCACCTGCACCACCTTCATCCAGGGGTCACACCACACACACACACAGACATAAATACATGCATACATTCACTCTTTGCTTGATTGAGAAGGGAGGGGGTGTCTTAATCTAATCCAGTCGTGTCTGCGGGGAGTAGAGCCTGAAGGTGATGTACTTAACCATCCTCCCAGTGCTCGAACCCGCTAAGAGGCTTTCACTGAAAGTCGCCATATTGTGTTTAACATTATGGGCGAACCCTCTCTTCCGTTAATGTTAAACAAATCATCCACTAAGTTATACAGGAACATTTTTAATTATAAAATTACATAATGAAAGCAATACAATTTGATCGAGCATTACTATTTGTGAAAAGAGTCATGAAGACACACACACTAGTCTATTTGTTCTTCTTCTTTAAAGATTTTTTTGCTCAATAAAATAATCATTGCCTGCAATTGAAAATGAAATATATGCTCACCAGGGAGAGGCAGTGAAAGGCTCGTAAACGCTGCAGAGATAATATGTGTACATATGAGATGAAAATACTTCCTCCAAGTCTTTAATCATTTTTCAGTTTTTCTCCTTTTATGGGCTTACAGGAAAAAAAGAGGGTCAGGCATGGCTGCGTCTGAGAAATGGTCAAAGTAATTGACAGAAGATGAAGGAAAGAAGGCACAGTGAAGATGTGACGACGTCCAGATGATAAGATCAGAGCAGGAGTTTGTATATATGCGTATCTCTTCTTTTTTGTCTTTGTGCCAGAAAACAAAAGAAACTCCCCCACAAATGCATAGATGAACATTAAGATACACACAAATAGCCTGGACATTTAGCAGCTTGATTAACATGAGGAGAGTGATCCGCTGTAATCAGGCTTGGAGCATCGCGTCTGGCGGCAGCAAGCCTTTTCATACCCCATGAATACAGCCTTCCCTGTACACACAATGGCGCCAATTTAAATGCAAATCCTGACATTCCCATCACTCAGCCTCGCAATGGCTGCTTCACCAAAAGCCCCACCGCATTGGGCCAGATCTAAATGAGGCACGATCTGCACAACTGTACATGTTATCATTGTGTTCAAGTGTGTTTGAGAAAAAAAGTGCAAGGGAAATGCAGTGTGATGAATAATGGGCGAGACAGCCAAAGCGTATCCGCATGACAGAAGTGCTGGTTATGGATGCGAGGTCTTGGCGAACTGATATGATGCAGAGATTGTGAACTGCCCTTTTATTTAAGATTGGTTATTTGTTCTTCCTCACGCCTTGTTGTGTCCAATTTGCTGTAGCATATGAAATGTGAATGACAGCTTCCATGTGTGTTTGTGTGTTCATATGTTGCTGAATATACAAGAAAACAGTTGGTTGCCACCTGCACACATGCTGCTCACCAATGTTCCTTTTTCCATGTAGCTTGACTTGAAAGTGATGATGCTTCATACTATCTTTAATTTATGATAGCTGTGATTTAGTATTTTCCTGAATTTGACCAGCATTTGCGCAAACATTTAGCTTGGTTGAACATTTGAAAACGTCTATAGTTATAGCTATAGTTGTAGCAGTTTTGTCTCACTATGTCTCTATTAATCCTCTTTCCCTCGATTTGAATGGAGAATTTGTATCTTGTTACAATGTTGGAGTAGGAGTTTTCCTTTCAATTCATCTCATGTCGATTTCTATGACTGTAAAATGCACAAAGCCAGGCCATAAAAGACAAGTGATGCTACAGTGAGGCTCATGCAGAAGAAGATTCAACAGAGGACTACACCGGAGCTGAGGCGAGATGACATGCAGATCCCTCCCCAGTTCTTACAGATATTTCCAGACAGAACAG
>OMNM01041463.1:16078-33017 GCA_900302745.1 Parablennius parvicornis
GCATCTGTTTGCCCGTGTGGAGAGGAGAAGTGAAAGTCAATGAAAAGATGGACTGAGAGGGAGATGTGCACAGATGACCGGTGATCACATAATGCAGCTGAAAGGTTCCCACTCAGGAAGCTGAAAAAGAACCACACAGTGTGTCTGTCTCGTTCTGGGAGTGTGCAACCAGTCGCTCTGTAGTGTTCTTTGTTGTAACTCCCTGAAGCGTTGACAAAAACTGTTTAAATAGCAGATGCACTGCAAAAAATCATTCAGATGAACACCTACCATCTAGCCTCAAATGTGATATCGCTATATTTGAATGATATATAATGAAATACTTCAGCCCAGGGATTTTCAGATTGAGTTCTTAACCCCAACCTTCTGTAATCATGAAACAAACTTAATTTATGGGGAGAAACTTATTTGCTCTCACTGTCAACAACACTGACTCACCAATAGAATAGAAAAGAATAGAAATATTTTATCAGTTCCAGAGTGAAATTGATGAGTGAAAAGCAAAGTCTGGTTGTAATAATTTTTTAGTGTGATGGCCCAAAATGTGTAAGTGTAAGTAGACACATCTTAAATGAGTAAGCATAAGCAACAGCAGAGAGAAAGAAAAATATGACAAATAAAGAACCTCTGCAGGACCAGACTCAGAGGTGGCAGCTTTCTGTTACACCCTTTGGGGTTAGGACGAGAGTTAGGGTTAGGTAAGAGATAAAAGGAGGGAACAGAGAAAAACAAACATGTTTATATCAGACAGCATGATAATCCACTCACCTGATGGCAGCACGAGACACAGAAGATGAATTTGTTTGGTTACTGAATTTTTACATCATTGCAGACCACAATCTCAGTGACAAATAAAGAAGGTGGAAAATGTACTAAGCAATGTTTGTTGGGTTGTAATTTTTGTTTTTAACTTTAGTGTTTATTTTAAACATGTACATCAACAAATACAGCTTGTATGCCATTAAGAACAGCAGAACAAACAAATGATGTAAAAAGTGCCGCTGTGAGCTACATGATCTGTTGTCCATCCATTCTCAGCTTCGTCCCCTAAATCAATTATCTTGTCAATTGTCTGCCGCTGTTCAAGGTCCTGAAAAATATTAATTTCAGCCTCTCGACCTCTAGCTATGCTTCTTGCAATTTCAAGCGATGTCTCAGTTTTTCCATTGTACAAATTTCCTCCACTATCTTTATCCATTGTTCCCGAGAGGGAGATCCACCACCATACCCTATTTCATCATTATCGCCATTTGCCAGCTTTTAATAATATTTAACTAGGAATTAATTCCCTGCATGTACATTGTCTTCTGGGAAATTACACACACAGAGTACCATTTTAACAATCTCATCCAAATACATAAAACAGGAAAGTCATTTCTAATGTAAGACTGAGCGCTCACACAGTCTGACTAAACATACTGCAGCCGGACTAACAAAATAAATACGTAAATATGCAAAATGAGCCAGAAGGGTCACTGTCTCATTCTCAGATGGTATGGCATCAGACTCATTTTAGACAAACTGTTCTGAGATCATATTGGATTAAATATGTGTCTTGTCTCAATATTGCTCTCAGTTGGCTGAACTATTCAACTAATGCATTACACATTCTTTGTGTCATATGGTCCTTTGCTCTGTTTTAATGTCGTCAACTTTTAAGTTAGCCCTACAGGACATAAAATCTACAACCATATTGAGTACTGCCGTTATGGCTGCTTTACTTTAAATTAAAACTGTGGATACCATTATCATTACTTCTATTTAAAGCTGTTTGTTGGTGGAACAGGACTCGTCCATTCACAAAAGCCTATCCAGGCCTTGATGGTGATGCAGGAAAATGATTTCTCCCTCCTCTGTGGCAGTTGAAGTGAATTATTTATAGACTCCATTCAGCAGGAAGTCCTCTGAGCAGCAGGAGCAAGAGGAAGAAAGAGAATACAAAAGATAAACACCAAACGACCACGGACACTCCCCGTTCATCACTGGGAGTCTTTCCACACATGCTCATCTAATGTGTAAAGCCAGGGAAGAAGGTGATTTTAACCAGAGAAAAATAACTTTGACATGATATATAGAAGGGACCTGAGGATAGGATGAAACCTCTTTACCGCGGTGCTATGACTGGGTATTTAGATTTTATGTTTTAGTCACAAAATGTTTGTGTTTGGTTTTTTTTCCCAAAAAGGACCATTGTGGATGTTTTTATTTTATTATTATAAGTATTTGAGACAATTGTTTTTTATTTTAAATACATTTTGAAAGGGTAATAGATTTTTGTGGGGTATGATCCAATTCCATCTCAACCTCTTCCTCTGCTGCCTGGCAGCTCCACCTCCAACATCCCAGTGAAAAGGTCAACTGTCTCCAAACTAAACATAAAAGAGGTTCACAGTACTTCTGTTAAACTTTCTCCTTCATGCTTGCTGCTGTCGTATCATCAGCTGTGACGCTCCTCAGGGTTGATCTGTGATCATGCTTGCACTCTTCTTCACCACTCTCTGTGCAGTCTAATGCACCGGTCTGGACCCAAAGGACCTGAACTCCTCCATCTCATTCTCACCATGTATTTTGTTTTGTCAATACTGAACATTCCTTATCGCTCCTGTGCAGACCTCCACCAACACCTCTACTGTCACCACAGAATCGTCATCTCCATGCGGTTTCAAGCCTGACGATTACCATCATGGTAAACAAAAACATCTCAGAGCTGATAAAAATCAATCAAAATATTCCTTCTGTGATCATTTTTGCAATGGTAGCTATAGGGTATTCTTCTGACAGCACCCTATTCTTCCTCCTACATGCAGGTTTACATAAAAAATTGACACAATAACATGAAAAGGGTAGACATGGATGGAGACGCATGACAAAGCCTGTCTGAGAAAATCCCCAGCATAAAGTCATCATTTATTTACTGTACATGAGGACGCATTTATAGTTACAATGAGAAATACAACAGAAGTCACTGAGCAAGATTAGATACTTTTATTTCCCACCCGTCAACCAGGAACTTTTTTAAAAACACAATCCTTTAAATTCAAATTGTACACCACCATTTACTGAATAAATGCATGAATATACATCGCACTTCAATGTTGCTCACACAGCAAAAGGCACAAGATACCTGACACGAACTAAATGACCCAGTGACAGTGACACTCTACATTAATGTTCTTCCTTTTAAAATGACAACACAAGTGTGGGAGAAACAAATAAATTCCAGATGTAAAACTTGATGACAATGATTCACCAATGAAACATATGATATACTGTACAAACCTCTGACGGAGGACTTGAGTCTCATTAACAAGAATAAAGTAGTTCCCTTCTCTCAACACTATTTTGATATGCAGCAAATGTGTCGGGTGCCAAATCTATTTCATTAAGAAAAAGCATGCTTTTAATTTACCTTATAAAACATGAAGTACTTTTGAAAGCTGTTTAACCAGCAAGAAGCAACAGCATGTTTCCCTGACAGTGAACTGGATACTGTGAGTGCAGACTGACAGCAGGACTTCATTTGATTGAGGGTTTTGTTTTAAACATTCTAATATAGTATCTTCACATCGAGTTAAGAGTCAAACTGTTTTCTAAACTGACAGCGAGTTGATCCAAAAGAGTTTGACTTCATTTATCCTTAAGTCTTGGTGTATCACTGTGCTATTGAACAACACACTCATTTTAATGACATCCACTGTGAACCAGCTCAGTCGGAAAACATTGGTTAAACACACAACAACTTGAAGTGGTGGCCATCGTGTACCTACAGAATAACATAACACAGTCCTAAACATGCCCTTAATGAGGGTGATGAGAAGATGAATAAAAACAAAATGTCAGGATGATTCAAACAAAAAAAAACATCTACTTTAATAAAACTTCACAACAAAGTAGAGTAAATTCACATCATTTGGTTATTTCATGTTCAGTGCATATTTGCCAAAAGTTAAAGCTAAAACCACCAAATGGTGGAAAGCAAGTCAGACATTAAATCTTCCATAGCCTGTCTTAGGGTCTATAAGCAACCGTGTCTCTCAAACATTTCTGGAGTCAGTTCATTTATTTTGTCAATTCTATAAACTGATTGTAGAGGTGGTTCGGGTTAGTAAAAGGTGCACAAAGCACAATACTGGGACTTAAATGAGAGGTTTTTAAAGTGTGGGAGGATGGCAGGGCTTAAACCAAACACCACAAGACCAAATAAGACTATGAAGGTATATACTGGATCTCCAAATGTTTTTCACAAGTTAGATATCATTTTTAATTCTGCTTCAAAAATGTGTTTGAATCCAACAACAAATCCCTTCTCTTTTCTCAATGAAACATGTCCAAAATCATCGGCCCCTGCCTAAGCTTGATCTGCCTCTGTGTTGATTAGTCGTCCATAAGTTATATTTTCATGAGACAAGGTTGCTGTGCTTAACAATAACCCCGAGATATTCTTGTGTTTTGGCAGTAGTAACTTCAATCAATTTGAAAAGAGTGACTATCTTTTTAACAAAAATGAGTTAAGGTTTTATAAAAGAAACTGTCTCCACATACAGATAACACTTGTGGTTTACATAGAAATTATGTTTTCTGCAGGTAAATACAAAAGAAAGTAAAGTTTCAAGCTTTAGTGTGTGTTCATTTTGAGATAAAAATAAGTTTGGTTTGTGTTTAATGAACACAACAGTATTTTAGCTTTAGTTTTTTTGTTTTTTTTTTAAATCATTTCTTCAGTAGTCAATTTTTTTTTATTTCGTCAGTACAAAAATGTATTTATTTTTTTTACAAAAAGGTACAAAAGTGAATCCAAGCTGTAGTAGTTAATGTGGTATGACAAACTAATTTAATTTAGCAGTATAACACCGGAAGCAAAGGAAGGTGTTTTTGTTTCTGTGTGTGAATACCTGAGTCTTTCTGAGGCACAAAATGCAAACTGCATCTCCATGAGCAAAACAAACAAAAACAAAAGGAGACCAGCATTTGCTCTGATTCATTAGATTATTTCAACACAGTATTAAATAATGAGTAGTCGGATAGCCATAGAAAATAAAAACAACTCTTCAATGTCTGACTCTGTGTAATGTGATTACTAACCACCGATGGTTGTTTGATAGAGTCAATGTTAGTGTTTTAGTCCTCAGTCAATATCTGGCATACACTTGAACCACTTGGACACCTGTCCGTGCCTCTTAGTTTGTCTTTCATGTGCATTCGGCTGCAGAAGTCCATCCATGTAGTGACCATATTCACTGATGGCATCTTCAACACGAGTGATATACAGCCAACTTATTATCACACCAAAGAACTGGGGATTGAGAGAGACAGAGAGAGAGAATGAATGAATGACAATGAAGCAATGCAAGACCACTCGCTGTTGTTGCCTCTCTTACTTGTACCTTAATTTTGCGTCTTTGCAACATTCAAAGTGAAATTTGACAATGACAATAAAGCAGGGTGGTCAAACATGAGGCCCATGGGCCAAAACCAGCCCACCAGAGGCTCCAATATGGCCTGGGAAACCACAAGGGAAATTGTACACATTTGTTAAAAAAAAAAAAAAATGTAAACAAACTCCAGTCTTGTCAGATTTGTACATCTGCAGAATGATGCCTCCATGGCGCAGTGCAGTAACATTAACCCACAACAAAAGCAAACATGAAACATCTCTGCAGGTTTTCCTTATTAATTATGAATAAATGATCAATGATGTCAAAAGCAGACACACTTGTAATGGTATACTTACTTATTAATGTACATCTGCATATTGTTTGATGAATTCAGAGAATAAAGAAAAATGTTGAAATATATACTTTCATGTCTGTCAGCTTCATGACGGGCTGGCTTAAGGTTGAATGTTTGACTGGTGACACCACAATCATCAATAACCAACATTTAAAATTGGTATTTAAAAGCAGTTACCAATTTCTTTGCTAAAAAATTACTTAATGAAAAACAACAAGTCAAAATATAACTTGTGGGTTTCAGTTAGAAGGCCCACCAGTGCACATGCAGTTGTATCATTGTAGTGTTGTTGTGACACTGATTTGAGCTGTGTGGGTCTGATCACTGACGAGTTGGGAGTCAGATGTTGCACACGTAATTTTGGTGTGTTTGACATAATTAGTCACTGTCAAAGGCAGACATTTTCAACTGGCATTTTAGTGCGTCCAGCTTAAGACACACCTGTGATTTAACTCTGCTGCCTAATCAATATCTTGATCTGCCACACCTGTGAGATTCATGGATTATCTCGGCAGAGCTCACTAACACAGATTGACTCAAGAAAGACCTTTTTATTGTTCATAGAAAAAAGTTATAAAAATATTTGAGTTCAGCTCATGAAAAATGGAAAAAAAACTTAAGTGTTGGCTACATTTTCTTGTTCAGTGTTTTTTTTCGGCAAATGAGAAGCAGCAATGTCTCTGCATCCATGTGGACTAGATTACAGACGGACGTCGCCAGCATCCTTTTCAAAAACACATCAGAGAAGATCAACATGCTGATTATACAGCAGAGTTGACATTGATGTAAACACAGCTGCCAGTGTGTCTGAATCTGAAATGAATCATCCGATTCAAAATGAGGCATAACGGGGCAGAAATAACAAAGTACACAAAGATATCTTTTATGTTTATGTTTGATGTCTGATGGATTTGGTGAAAGAATATGGATGTGAAGTATAAGTGTAAAATACATCCTGTGTGTACTTCAGCATTTATAAAGGCCACTTGTTTCTTTGATGAAAACAAACAAAAAAAAAACAGACAAAAACAAACATTTTTGGATTAAAATGTTTGTTTTGAGGTGTTAAATATGCCACCATGAAATAACATTATTTATATTTGTTTTATTTATGTCTGCTGTGCATTTAGATAAAACAAGAATGTGCTGGATGCTGTGAAAATTGCACCCATTACATTATCACAGTTGATGCAGTAGAGCTCTCAGATGTTCCTGAAAAATGAAGCAATTTACATGTTCTCCCATTTAGTCATCTGTGTTACATTACAGATTGTTGAATATGGAAAATGTTTTTTTCCCCACCACTGTGGGAGTTTTGTGAAATACTGAAGCAAGTACAAGTTGCTTTATGAAAGTTATGAGGTACAAATGATACAAAACCACAGCAGCACCTCAGATTATCATATTAAGGTCAATAAAAAGATCGTAACAGGAAAACTTGCATATAATTTTCTCTCCTGTGAGAGCAGGTAGGGGTTTGAGGTAAAACCAGACAGAGAAGTATAATAATGTACTGCAGACACAATAAAATGCTCATTATAAATGTTTTAGTTGTGTCTGTTGCAGAGACTAATGCAGGGTTTACACACAGGCAGGATGTACTACAATTATCATTTTCCCATCTTTCGTGGCACATTCGTAACAATTTTTTCAGTGCATTTTCTCTCTTTGGTTTATGTAAGTATTTTCTTACACAGAAGGGAAGCCTTGCATGGATTATTAGAGACTGGACAGACCTTTGTTTGCCAATAAGCAACATACCTCATCATTCTTGGAGGGTTTAATCATTGCATCAACTAAGCTGTCCTTGAGGATTGAACAAAATGCTTTGAACTGAAACAAATTAAAGGTTCACATCTATGTGTGCGCATATGTGTGTACCTGCGGCAGTAGGATGCCCAACAGCAAACCAGCCATAATCTTATAATTGTCCATCAGCCAGAGGAAGAAGGCGTCAGTGCAGCCTCTGATGTGGATGATGTCAATCAAATCCAAACGCTGCGAGACACAAATCACTTGTCATTAATAGTTTGAAACTGAACATTAAAAGCAAAACCCTTCTCCATCCAGCAGAGATATATAAAAAATTTGCATGCTTAACCACATTTCATTTAGCTCAAATTGATCACGATATTTTTTCTGAGATTCCTCCTTGGTCCTCCAGGAACTCGTGGCAGCAGCTGTGGGAACGAGGTGGTGCACATGGCAGCCGATGACTCGACAGTCACTGCCATCAGACAGAAGACCAGGCAACAGTCTATGAAAGCAAAGCAACTGTCTTGTGTTTAAAAGCAATTATCTCTAACAACCAGATTAAATTATTCAGTGATGGATCTCAAAGTATACAAGAACTCAAAGAGCTTTTCAGCAGACAAAGTAGAAGAGGGTTTCGGTTTGGCTTAAACAAGCATTCATTTTTCTTTTGTCACTCCCTCCAGAAGATTGTCACTTTGTGATTGCCAACGCAAACTAAGGCAAACAGATGAGTTTTGAAGTGCTGCTATTCATCAAATGTTGTGCAACTTTTCAGAGGAGAAACACTCTTTCAGAGGAGAGTGTTTCTGTACCATTGTTTCTGTTCCACAAAATGTTGTCAATAATTCTGTCCACTCCAATGTTGTGGTGGGGCTGCATGGTGGTGTGTTGCCTCACAGTGACAATATCCCTGGCTCAGAATCTGCTCTAAGCCCTTTCGATGCAGCATTTGTATGTTCTTACTGTGTTTTTTTTTCCAGGTACTTTGGTTTCCTCAAACATCCCATAAACAAGCAATAAACGTCAACTGGTTAGTCCATCATAACCTGCAGGACTGAAGATGGTTTTGTTGGTCTCTCGCTTTGCGTTTGCCCTATAAGAGACTGGAAACCTGTTCATTATACACTTCCACAGCATTTCAGATCTCATTAAAATCACAGTTGGAAGAGTCACTTCTTGATTGTAATGTCAACATTTTCTTGACCACAATAGTCCCTCTGATGGTCTCAAAAACAGCAGTAAAATATTAGCAGGCTGTAAGATCTTACCTGTTTGTCCAGGACTTTGTACCCACACAGAGTATTTGCCACTTCATTAGGCTGGCGGAGGGAGAAACAGAGCAATAAATGAAAAGTCAGTGGGAGAGAAATGGGAAAACTTCAAGTATAAGAGGAATCAGCAGGTGACAGGAAATAAAAGAAAGAAAATGTGTTTATAAAGCCTCAAAACACTGTAAATATCTGAGCTACACTGCCAATGAGACCTACACTTGGACTGTTCACACTCAAACAACAGATCTGAACAGATAAAGACATCAATTATTCTACTTTAACAAAAAAAAAAAAAAGTTTTTCTTCTTTACAACCTCAAATAAGTCTAAGAATTTTTTTGTTGTTGTTTTTTTGGGGTTTTTTTTATTAAAAAAATCTTTTAACAACAGTTGTGTTCAGTTACCAATTTGTGCTTTCTGTGGTTTACATGTGGTTTGATCATTCTTACATTTTCCTCCAGAATATTACATATTAGCTTGATCTTTTACCTCTCATATTAAATTTTGAGAAAACAACATATTATCATGGGGATAGCTTCAAGCTTTCATCGAACTCTCAGTAGTTTTAAAAATTACACAACATTTTAATAACTTAAAAACTAATGATATTCACTAACTGACAGGACTCAGGAACAGGAACTGACATGACGTGTTTAAAATAAGAGCTTCAGCTTCCTGCTCTGCTCTCAGAGAAACCGACCAGAACAGATGGCCGCCTCTGTCGCTGGAGAGTTTTTTTCCTGTTCATTCTGAGTTTTTGCTCTCCTCTGCTGCTCATATAGAAAGTTACTAAACACATGAGTTACACTCTAGTGCCCTAATATGGCTTTGATTATGATTTGGAGCTTCATAAATAAATGTAAACCAGTGTTTAAAATCCACTTCAAGTTGAGAATGTCTGTGTTCTTCCAGTTTGAGTCCAGTCTCATTTTCCTCATAAGATTTAAAAACAGACTGGTGTGTGTGTGTGTAATTTTGTAAATGCTTGATCAGGAGGATGACGATATGCATGCTGATTCGACACCACTTATTAATTTTCTACAGTTCAACATAAATATTGGGTCTCGATAATCATTGAAAGAGTAGTCATTAAAAAAATTTTGAAACACTAATTGGAGTTGTATTAAATCTATTTGCAAAGTTTGAGGAGTCACATTGACAGTGGGGTATAATTTGTAATAATTGTGCTTCTATTGAAAGAATAGAAGCAATCGCACTGCAAAACGTGACCAGGTTGAAGAGCCTCATTCAATATCACAAGAAATGTATTGGTTTTAAGGCAGAACCCACATGGAAAGTCATGTTGTGTCACTCCAAAGCAACTCAATCCATTTTTTTTTTGAGGATTATATAGTATATATATTCAACAAATACCTTTTGAAAACACTTTGATATTTTTATCTGAAAAAATATCGAAACAGCATTTGTTTGGTGGGCCAGATAGCTTTCAAACCACAGATCAGTTACTCACAGCGTTAACGTACATACAATAAAAAAAAAAAAAAAACTAATTTCAGGTTTACTGCACCAATTTAGCATTGATACTATCTGACTTATTGAGGACTGTACATACGTACAGGGGCAGCGCAAACGAATGATCCTGAGCAGATGACCACGAACCAAAATAAATGTTTTATTTTTTTGGGTTGATAAAATGACCAATGTTAAAACATTGCGCTGTCATACCTAATGAAAACCCAACATTTTGTTTTGATTTGCTATTGCAGTGTTTTTATCTGGTCACAACCTGCTTCTGGAACCACCCACAATGCAACTTCATCACCAACAGGCCTGTTGAGGATCCATGCATGTTATCTTAGTAATGGCCCCCCAGACAGCCAGCAACAAAGTCTGAAACTCGAGCATGTAACTCCACACACCCAAACGTTGTTTAAACCTTTGAAATGGAATCACAAAGCAAGTTATCAGAGATTGCACAAATCCCTCTCCATAAAGACAACATTTACACAATTTACTCTTGTATATGAAATCAATCCCCAACAACTGTAAACAGACTATGATAAGTTAACTTTGTACACCTTCCAGTAAAACTGAAGAACAATGGGCAAAGCACAACGTAGTCTGGACCTCATGTGCGCCTTCATGTGATCATTTCTGGTTTTCTAGGTCAGTGCTCTTTGTGTGGCACATAAAGGATCAAACAAGCACAAATGGTGACCAGATTACATTTTTACGAGAAGAATAATATTAAATCTTTAAAAATAGTGTGATCTTCCTAATCAAAAAGTTAACAAATTGAAGCAGTAATTCAAAGTAGATATATATTTAAATTAATATAATTGCATATTTGTAAGTAGAGTAGTGTAGAAAGTGTTTACACAGATTGATAACTTTAAATAACAATTTCTATAGACTGATGTGATTCAGCACCAAGGCAATACAGTAAATTCTGTCTTAAAATTTTGTAGCACTGGTCAGTTTTGCCAGAGATCATCAGGGAGGTTTTAGTTTTTGCTATATGTTAATTTCTGAAGTTGTAGTTTGCCTGATTACTCGCACTGCTGCTGATGCTTCTAATATATCTCAGCCACACATTTATCATACATGAGAGACACAGAAGATGAGAAATGAACACAATAACTTTTCACTGCTGTCATTGAGTATCTTTAATATGAAGCATTTTCTAACCTTCACCCTTTGCTTGTTATTATTACCATTCTTATTATGTTGATTCATTGATTATTATTTATTTATTGTTACACAATTGATACATTTAAACTTATCAAGCAAAACTGATCGAGATGACCTAAATGATTTTTTTTTTTTTTTCTGATTTAAAAGATGTCTGGTATTGTCCAAATCAGATAATCTTGTATGCTATTATAATTATATTTGTATCCTTGTATATAATTGTATCATACTATTTTGCCTTTACTTTGTGTAAGAGAGCATCTTGAAATGCATCAATTAATACAATGTATTATTATCATCATTAATAAAGCCAGATTTTACAATGGAGCTGTAGTAGTCGTACATAATTGTACACCTATAACTAATAAAATGACTGGTGTGTGGATGTTTGAAATTACCAGCCAAGCAGATTATTGACTGTAGATAAATGTATTATTAGTGTGGTGGTAATAAGACCATTACTACTAGTTATACCCACCTTAGTGGTAACACAGCAGGTGTATGGGACGCCACAGGCCAGTGGACCAGGAGCAGAACAGTGATGATACATGTTGACTTCCCAGTCTTTAAACTCCTTACCTCCACAACACTTGAACTGCCAGAGAAAAAAAAACACATGGAAGAAATAAGAAGAAGTAAAAATATAAATGCAAAAAGAATGTTGTTGAAGTGAATAAATGACAGAAAGACCAAAGACAGGAAGAAAGCAGCAACAACGTGTCAAACAACGTGCATTTTACAGCAGTGGCAGAATACCATTTAATTTTTGGCTTAAAATAAACCACAATTTCCAAAAGATTAGCATATAAATAATAAAAGTCTGTTCTGTGTGTGAGCCAATCATTTATTTATTTATTTTGCCAAAGTCAGTCCCTATACAGATGGTGGATTAGCTAGATAACATATCATCAAATGGCATAAACAAAACAAACCTTTCAATATACAGTGACTTACAAAATCAATCATACTGCGTGAACTTTTTCACATTTTGTCACATTATAAAGACACATATAAATGTGATTTTTTTGGGGTTTTACGTTTTACAACACAACCGACACATAATTGTAACGTTTTTTTGACCAAAAATCCTCTGAAAACTGTGAAGTGCAAAAGTACTGTGTTGGTTTTTCACATAAAACCCTCAAGATAATACAATTTATGACATGTGACAAAATGTGGAAAAGTTCAAGGGGTAGAAATAGTTTTGCAAGCCACTGATAGTATAGGTACATAAAGACTGGTTAATCCTACAAGTGCTTTGTAATTTTAAAATACTTTTTCATGCTTGTAAACAAATACATCCATACATAGGATATTCCTCCAATGAAAATCACACACAACTTAATAGTTATTGTGTCCATGTTTAACAAATTACAATACGCAGTATGAGTACAGATCTGGATCAAATACTCTAATATGTTTGAGGAATGTTCACACGATGACACTTGTATTATTTAATCCAACAACAACAAATAACCAGCTGCATGTTTCCGGTATCCTTCACCGTTTTCTATTGGGCATACTGGATATATTTTTTTTGCTGGGGTAGACAGTGGCTGCACAGCTGCCTCTTAACAGAGAAGGAAAAAGCTGGGTCAGCTGTTGAGTCACTTCATGAAACAAATGTGGTAATACAGGCAGAAAGACCAGGGATAGGAAAGGAAAATGAATAAATGCATAAAGATGAGGTTGCTTTTTGGCAGGCAGTATGGCCAATATGCTGATATGATGCCAGTTTGCCAAATTATCACCCCCTCATGTTGTTGGCGAGACTCCACAAAGTTTCTTTCTCAGCTCTGGATCAGGATGCAAACAAGGTCACAAAAACCAAAGCAATTCTGATGTGATTCATGCCTGCACCAGCAAGTTCAAACACAAGATAATTCAATGCTTATCCCCCATTTCAAGAGCAACCGCGCTTCAGAATTCAGTCCAACAGTCCTGCAGAGGCTCTCGTCTTTGGAGAGATTGGTTCTGTACAGTATTTTAGCAGCGATAAGCAACTTTGACCATTGAGAAGTCCATCTACCTGCAGGGATCAATGAGGATTCAAGCTACTAATATAATAATATAATAAAAAGGACAATTGATATTTTGCCTTAATATAAACTCAATTAGAGAGTAATTTTGGGTTTTACAATTAACAGCTACCTTAAATCAACTACAACAGATGACCATCATCCTACCTCTGCCTGTGAACCCAATAACATGTTCACTTTTTATAACTGGTATCAACTGCATGTGGTAACCTGTTTTTTCTAGAGTCTGAATTGTGTCAATTTCAGATTGAGCCAATAATTTTCATGGAGAAGGAAAATATCTTATTTTTCAAATTTGATGTTGAATATATTTTGTCACAAATTTTTAGTCCCCGAGGCTGTATTTACAGGCTGTTTGTAGAGACCGTCCAATTGACAGATGTCCAAATTTTCAATAGCTGACAAACTAACTATGTGGCTATTTGGACAGATGAGATGACTTCTGAGTGTTGGCTGAGAGACAAGAAGTCACTTCTTATGTTCTGTTCATCAATTATCACACAGTGTGAAAGCGAAGCTTTAGAAATTGAAATGTGCTTTTAAATAGTTTGAGTGAAAAAACAAGTTTAGTGAATCACTTCTGATCGTTGTCAAACTAGAGGCAGCCCACTTTATCAGCCCAATGCCAGTTTGCCAAATTAGCCTAATAATTCACCAATAAAATCAACTGTAGTCTTTATGGAATGAGGTGCATCAGCAGCAGGGGATCTACATCAACGCAGCCCTTGACTGATTGGCTGCTCCTGTCGGGTTTAACTGCCTCCTATCTGATAAATGACCACACTGGGTAGACTAAATTGATCAATCGTGACTCCTCCAGGTCTCAGAGATAAAGCCTTTGGTCAATAAGAAGACACACAGAGTGACTGATTATTCTTTTGAGAGAACACAAACTCTTCACTTTGAATCCTTTCGGTGATGCACTGAGGTCTGGTTCAGCTTGCTGGCTTCACCTGAGGTCATTATCACGTTTCTAAGGCTCCTTAAGCTATGAGATAAATAACTCTGAAAATTCCAAAAATCAAAGTCATTGTTATTTAATGTCAATTCCAAGTGTTGCCACATTATTGTATAACCACATGAATGAATATCCCCCTTTCCCTGATTGCGTCTTTTTAAATAATGACTTTGTCTGTAGTCGAGCAGTTTAAACTGGGACTCTGTCTGTCTTTTGTTATCTGTCAATATTATGAAGTAATATAGGCACTTTGATCTTGCTCAGCATACTGAAAGCTTATTTGCTCACTAAACAGTTAAAACAAACAAAGACTTCTGAGGGTTTGCTGTGAGACAGCCAGAATGTGGGAATACAAAAAGCAGATTTCCAAAAATAAATTTCCATAAAGTGGGACATTCATTTCTGGAAAAAAAAAAAAAAAAGACTTTTCCCTCTTTCTGGATGACATGTACAACACTTTTTAAATACAATACATTGAGACTACATTTAATTTCTTTATACTAAATTAACTCCAAACCTGTTTAGTTATTAGACTCTTTCAATGAAAAACCCTGTAATTTAACAAGAACCTTCCTCTAGTGATGATACGGAAAATGAAAGAAATGGTTGTGTCTACACATTTATTTCATTGTGAATGAATATTTGCTGCAGGATCTATTATTGGCCCATCGTTGGTGGGCTGAAACAAAATTATCCAAATCATAGGTGAAGTTATGAGTTTGCAGTCATTGAAGAGAGGGATGCAGATAGATTCAACGCCACAGGAAAACAGAAGAAACTTTGTTTTACTCAGCTCACTTTCTGTCCGGTGAGAAAAGAGCGATTTAGAATTTGGCTGTTAATTCACACCTGTGCATTTACAGCAATCTAATTAGACAGTGAGGGTCTAAAGATGAAAAAAAAAAAAAACTTAACCAACGTGACATTCATTTTAGATTGTGAAGTTAGTTTTGTTACTGAAATTTTTTAAAAGGAAATATATCCCGATGTGAAAACAATTACCTGACATATTGTTATTTTTCACCTGAATCTAACCAAACTGTGTACATGTGGTTATAGTAAACGGAGTATGTTGAAAGCTATGACACAGACAGAAGTTCCATGTGTTGCACGGTCAAGGTTTGTTGATAAGTTGATTCCAGTTGAACTTTCACTTTATTCTAGTCTGCTTGTTGCGGGGCCTATATCGATGTAAATCAGAGCCTGTTGACTACCAGTAAAAAGTGCAATGTGATTGTTCTGCTTAAATGCCATCAACGACTCTTGCAACGGGCCCAAAATGGACTTATAAAATATGCATCACCACTTTTGAGTCAAAACAACAACACAGCACCAAGGAAATGAAGCGAGTGTCTGTACAAATGGCGAATGACTTTGTTGTTTGCAGTTCTCTCAGACTCCAACATTGACTGCAGTCACAGTGCTCACAGACGCTGACGCTGGTTTTTGTTGAAGTATTTGAGGCCTTCATGAGACAATGTAACTACACTGACTACAATTCACATTGATGACGGGGGACAAGCAGCTTTTTTGCATTAAAACACTGCATAAGTATATATTATCAGAGCTATTTTCATGATTCATGAAACTCTAGTTGGACTGGAAAATAGCTCTGTCTTCTCTTTCAATGAAGGCAGAGGAAGCCACAGAGGCTGAAATAAATGTCACATCTCCATTTGAATGCTGACACTGAGCATAAAGGTCAGCTTGAAATTATCACAGTGCAAGATATGATATGACCCGCAGTTGACACAGCTAAAGATTGTTTCTCTCAAAGAGGAGCTAATTCTGATTTTCTGTTGAAACTCACTTGATACAGATAGAAGCATGTTTCTTGTGACATAGCCCATTAGACTGATGAGCTTTATATGAGATAATTGTACACTTAACAGAAAAAATAATAGATCAATAGGTTGGAGTAAGATATAATCTTGAGTGAAAATTATCAAAACTCTTCAGCAAATGGTTTAACCCATCCTATTTACAGCTTCCTACACATACTGCAAGCAACCAGGTAATGTTTGGGTGTTAAAGTGCCTATAGATATGCACATGTATATATATTCATATAGATGCTGTTATTCTAATACCCAGAGCATAATTGCTGCTATTAGCAGATCAGGGTGAAACAGCTTCTCCAATATAGTGAGATGCCAAACAGTGTCTCAGTTCATGGAAATTCTTGTACAGAGAAGTGATAGTAAGTTTAAAGAAAAGGAAGAAAGAAAGAAAACAGCGGGGAGAAGTCAAATGATGCCTGCCTTCTTAACCAATCAAAACATAATAGCTCAATCAGTAGGTAAAATGGCTTTGATTGCTGGATTGTCAGCTCGAGAAAGGTACAAAATTGCCATTCAGGGCAAGTTGGTCGAAAAAGTGCAAACGCAACTGTTCAGACGAGTGTGAAAGTGTTCTTATGCTCTGATGATTGGTCCTGATGGGCCACTGTTACTGTTGTAATTCTGTCAATGTGGACAAGACTGTGACTAATCTCTTTCAAACTACATCCACATATAGCAGAATATAAGAAAGATCA
>OMNM01041471.1:0-13668 GCA_900302745.1 Parablennius parvicornis
AGAAACATATAAATATATATGTGTGTGTGTGTATATATATATATATATATATATACACACACACACACACACACACACACACACACACACACACACTTCATCTCGCTCTCTCCGCAAAGCCACTCTGACGCCTCGATTTGTGTACCACAAATATTTTGGTCCAGCTCTCACTACGTGCGTGTCGCAAGGCAACGGTTACTAGGCAACAGTCTCTAGGCGGCAGACAATCTTACCGCCATGGAGATCCTCACTCGTTTGGGCTTGGGCTTTGTTTTTTCAGGAGGAGCCGGCCCAGCCGAGCTCTTCCGACCGGGGAGAGAAGGCATCAACACAGCACAACATTAACATCAGCATCAGTGACAGTGGACAGTTCTGAGCCCCTTTGGCTTGGTGCAACATTGGATCCCAGTCTGACTTCTGCTGGGAGAAGTCTCTGCCATGTGAACACAATGTTGCTGAAAGGGTATAATTACTACACCACAGATGAAGGTAAGGGCACAGAATTTGTACAAGTGTTAATACAACACTCGATGGAAGGAGATGCACTGCCAGAAAAAGAAGGACTTGAACATCCTATACTTGAGCATTCTTGTTAAGATGGTTGTCTGAATATTGCACCGTTACTGCAACTTTAATTCTAAAGAATCCATTATATCATTTTGAATTCGTTCTTGTTCTTCACTGAAACAACTGCTGCTATTTTACATGACCCGGGTTGAAATAGTGCAGTGAAAATGTTACTGAGCATCATACTTCTGAAAGCTTTTAACCTCTGAAAAGCAGCCGTAGCTAATAACATTAAAAGGTTGCAACAGATCCCGTGATAATCTCATTAGTTCTACCTGGTTTTTTTCCCCCCAGCAAGTATTTGCCTTGGAAAGAAGCAACAATCACAGAAGATTAGCAGAAGTCAGATTAGCAAAACTTTCCTTCTCTGACAATTCTGGATTAGCTTCATATTTGATGCAGGTTTAAGCTTCGTTCCTCTTTACATTTTAGGACATGAAGGCTTTGAAAAAAAAAAGGTTTTTAGAATAAGTCCTGTTTCACATAAATTAACAAAGAAGCAAAATTCAAACTCCTCAGTTCATATCAGTTTGGTATTAACGGTATGGTGTGTGTGACTAAAACTGACGCAGAGACAATATCAGTGTTACATTGCAGGGGGAGAAACATATACAAGTAACACTAAAGCATTTCACACATTTTACGGAAATATTTGAGATGCTGTTGATTCAAGCGAACACAACCCCTTTAGTGCTAGAGACTCAGTTTGCTTATCATCAATAAATGCCTCCAAACTGGTCACCTTCGATTTGCCTTCTTGTGTTTTTTTTCTTTATCGATAAAAAACAATGAACTCCAAGAGAGTTTGCAATATGCAGGTATTTGATTCATTGTAGAAAAAGAAGCTCAAAAAGTCATTATATTTGTTGTGTGCAGTTGAAAGGTTGGCGTCGAGAAACCGTCACCCCTTCTATATATAGAAGTGGTGACTAACCTTCACATTGACTCAACATGTTTGCATTTTAAATCTGAAGCACTCAATTTAAAGGGTTTTAATAACTATTGACATACTTGAAACTACTTTTGGAGTTACGATCCAGAGAGCAAAAAGGAAAATGAATCTTATCTCATGCAGCCTGCTGTTTGATTTTAGTCTTTTGCTTTTAAACTCATGAAGAACTTGTTTACAGCTGTTTGTTTACAGCAAATGTGCTGAAGAAATAAAGTTGGAACTAGAGGAGAGTGAGTACAAGCTGGGATGCTATCTATGAACAGCTTGTGCTCGCATATTAAAAATACATTTCATCCATTTAGAACACTATAGTACACTGCAGTAAAAATGTTTTCCTGCCACATTTATCCACTTTCAGGTGCACCGGCTTGTTTTAAGTTTTGTGGGTTTGAACAATGTCTGGCTGTACATCGATGATTCTGATGGAGCCAAAAACATTTTCCCGCAGTCGATGACACCATCGCCGCTTCAGACGTAACAGAAAGAAATGCTAAAATGTAGGATGTTCAAACACGTTTGACTGGCAGTGGATGCGCGGTGCGGTGAGGGAGCAATGACTCAGAAGTTTTAAGAGATAAAAAAGAAAGAAAAAAAAAAAAGCCAAGACCAGAGCATGAGATCACACAGGAAAGCCCTGCTGCCTGTGGCTGAATCCGGCCTGTCGGCGGCAGGAGGACGACGAGGTGGACGGTGTATGCGTGGACTCAGAGCGAGCACACACTCCCTCCCATAGTGCCCACGTCACACTCTGCACCGCATTCACGCTCACATTATATCCCATGTTTTTTTCAGGCTCACCTCTAGCAGCTCTTGGTCTTGATCAGCACAGGAAAGGGTCTGAGAGCCTCGGGGAGGAAGGGGAAAAAAAAAGAGGTTTTCAATAGATCTGGTGTTGACTCCTGACCTTATAAAATCAATGTGTTTGGAGGGTCCCACCCATTTAATCCTCTCATTAAAATGAGACTCTTGCACAGCTCTCATTTTAACGCCGTTACATTTACCAACAGGATTAAACCGTGTCTCCAGTGTCAACATTACGATTGGAATGAGATATGATCATTTATGTCATAGTTTTTCAGGCTTAAGCCACAACAAGCACAAATATTTAGGCACCCAGTTTATTTTTCTGCATTTTACATGCATCACTACAGTCGGTGTTCTGTAAACTGACCGGCTTATCCCGTCTCTAAACACATCACTTAATGAAAAACGGGGATGCACCGGCAATGAACAGCACCGGCAGGTTCAGCAGTGGAGTATCTTTGTTCTCTCGGCTCTTGATGGACACTTTTATAGGTGAGTTGCATCGATTTCAGGAATTTCTCAAAGTCTTGAAATCATTAAATGATATTATGTATGATAGATGATAAGATATACAGTATATAGTACTTTTTTGGTATCAACGGTGGTTGAGACCTTCTTAACTGATTGAAAGCCAAAGGCGACTTCATTTTGGTGAACAGGACATCAGGGTCATGTTTGAAAGGGTGTTCGAAATCTTTTATATTTGCTTGCGATTCCAGTAAAATGCTCTTTTCCAGAGATTGGTGAACATCTGCTTTTCCATTCTTCTGAGAGACTATAATAATTCACCTTCCTGAGCAAGTAATATTTCATTAATATTTGTATAAATAATTGCAAAATGTTCTTTTACATTTGATGTTATTAACACCTTCTTTTCAAACTTTCTGTTTTCAAAATGAGCTAAACACTTTTAAGGAACGGTAAAATGACTTACTTTTACGATCGGGTAAAACCTGGATTTGCACTTGTCTTCGATTTGCAGCACATTGCACCAACCTTTGTAAGATTACAGGCCTGAAGCTCATTTGATCCATGGACACAAGCTGGCACTGACCCATATATTTTGAAAGAGGTGTCTACTGATGGATTGAAAATGTATTTGCACTGACACTTGTGTTTGATGCTGTTTCAACGCGTCTCTCATCACACTTGAAAGTGGGAGGAGCAAACAAATGAACGTTCATGCTTACTATGTGTCCGTCTACATAAACACTTGTAACGCTGTCTGATCGCATTCCAATCACCCAAAAAGCATTTTAATACAATGTGTTACCAGGGAGTCAAGCTGCATGTGCTTTTGTAGTGGAGTAAAATACATACTATTTGGTGTTTCTGTGTCACTGATGGCAGAAACCGTTTTCAAGGCGGATTTCAGAGGAAGTTGAACGTTGGAAACCACCGGGCTGAAGGAGGAAGACTCCTCTGTGGAGATCTACATGGAAAACATATTAACAGAGAACGCCAGACACAAGCACATGCAGATGCACAAAGAGAGAGAGAGAGAGAGAGAGAGAGAGAGAGAGAGAGAGAGAGAGAGAGAGAGAGAGAGTGAGAGAGAGTGAGAGAGAGACATAAACGAGCACGTGCACATAAACAAACAGGACAGCACAGGTGAGGGCACAGACGACAGAAACACAGAAAACATGTGTTAATGTGGAAAGTACGAAAAAATAAAATGAATTTCATACAAGTTTCAAGCACTTACCAAAAAGGACAGTCCAAAATCTCCATCTGTGCCCTTACCTACTACTACATGCTTCACACATGCTGTGCCTGATCCATTTTTATTCTACTTAAGCCCAACCCCAATCAGACGTTTCCCCGGCCCAGCCCTGGCGCCCCCGGACGCCTCACACCTGTTGCGTGCTCACCAGGAAGCGAACCCCTTGGCGAGCGTTTGTGTTGGTCGAGGCGTTGAACTGAGCGTGGGCGCAGGGTGAGCTGGGGGTGCTGTCTGTGGTCAGGCTGGGCAGGTGATCGTTGGCGCCGTTGTCCTGGGCCAGCTGACGGAGGTACTCCAGCCTCCGCTGGCGGCCCAGCTGCAGGGAGAGCAGAGACTGGAGCTGCAGGCGCTCGATGGAGCCAAGCAGAATCATGGAGTCTGAGTCAAGAGGAGGTAAGCCAATGAAAGATGCAGAAGTTATGAAAAGTTAGTTACATTTTTGGATTTGCTTCATATTCTTGATAAATATGATTGGATCTTTTTGTAGTTTTAGGATATGACAGCTTAAAAAAAAATCTCAGTTTGCAAAGCAACAGGACACACTTGAAGAAGAGAATCTTAATCTCAATGTGGTTCTCCTGATGAAATAATGGCAAATAAAATAATAATAAAGCACTTATAGAAGGCTTATTTTTGTTCTGTTTGTACTTAACCTGCATCTACAGCAGTGTTTACCAACGTGAGGTCAGAGACGGTTTTCTGAAGATTTGAAATAGTCAAAATTGGACGTCAGAAAAAAACCAAAAAAAGACACATTTTAGAATCTCGAGCTGCTAAACAGCACTGAGCTTGTACTTTGATTGTTCTTACTTCTGTAGGTTGGTGAGAGAGATTGTCAATGAACATTTGGTTTCACTGTAATATTTTCAGAAATTAAATTCCTCAGTATTGCATACAGTTCAGTTATCGCTTTTGAAGTATTCTGGTTGAAATTGTTTCAATGATTAAGTAGTCTTGATTATGTTCAATGTTAACTTAGAGAAAGCTGCATGACGGAGACATGATTTGAAGTTCGGTATCTTCTCACCAAACCACATTAGATCTTTGCTATTTAAAGTCATGTTGCAGTGTTTAGCAAGTTTGATTATTATGAGGTCTGCAAAAATATTATCTGTGTAAATTGTGACTGAGCAGTTGAACTACATGGATATTTCAAAATTATATCTCCAGATTTCATGAAAATCTTAATTGAATTTCTCACACCACATACAGTTTTTACAATGAAATGAGGTTTAAATGTTGGGAATTGTTGGGTTTTTCTCCGTAGACGCGCTTGTGACTGTGTTGTATTTGTCGCTATGAAAATAAAGTTGAATTGAATTGGCTTTTGGACATCCAAAAGATTAATCAGAGAAGAAACGATGAATGTTTGAAACTACAAGAGGAAAAATGTAGTAACAATAACAAGCTGCAAGTGATAAGTTAAAATTCTGATGCAGGGTCAAAATGTAAATCGATGACAGTCAGTGTATGTTTAGTTCTAACCTAAAGGGACAAACCTTCTTCACAATGAGTGAACTGATTGATTGACTGTCCAGATTTTCCTCAAGGGCACGTGAATCTGTGCACAATCAAATGTCTGGCAACCGGCCGAGATGACGTGCCAACATCCAATAAAACCCACGTCCAGTTTTGGACTCTTTGCTAATCTGTGACATCTTGTCCTTTAATTACAAATTCAATTTCAAGGTGGCGTTTTATTGTCTCCAGTCCAGGGGATGTCCTTGTAATGGTCACGCGTCATTAATATTGTCTCCTATCTCCTGTCTGGTGTGGTTTGATTTTGGCCCTTGTTTTCAGTACTTTCACTCCTTTTCTTTTAAGATCACACTTCTGTTATTAAAACCCAATTTCAGCATTGAATAAATATTCAAAAAGACAAAAAAACAAACATTATATTTTACATTCATATTTACATAGATTTTATTTTCTTAGAAAACAGAAAAACAAGAGTGACTATCAATAGCTGTTAGTATTCATATTATTCAGTCAGGTAAACACTTTATGTTCGGAGTGGCCTGATCCAAAGGAAATTACAATCCAAAAAGGTGCAGCCCTATTTCTGATTCAGGGATTCATGTGAAAGGCACGTTACTTCCCAGGTGTATAGGAACGTCTGCTAAGTAATCCACTATGTGACAATTGAAGCACAGTGCAAAAACTGGCAAAGTGACTAATCCAAGAAAGACAGAAAAGAATGCTGCCACGTCAAGTGAAAAATGAGCTCTTCTTTTCCCGATCAGATTCTGAACAAGGAGAACGTCTCTCTGGTGTTGTAATCTCTATAGCAAAACAACAAGCTTGTGTTAAAAGCTGGATGTTGGATCAAGCTGCTGCTCACTAACTCCCCCCGCCCACATCACAGTGAAAAGCATTATGGGATTGATCCACTGACTGAATTGGATGGATGACATTCTTGATCATAAACCTGCACATCCATCTGATCAGGGCAGTTCATCAGTTCAGTGTGGAAGTACATGGCTGTTGCTCATCTATTTGAAATGCTTAACCTAAAGTTTGACTAAAAGCTTTTCCATATGTGAACGGGTCCAGCCTCACCTCTTGATTCAACCAGGGCCAGTGTCCGGAGCTGCCCTGTCAGCAGCATCTCCTGCAGCTCCCGATAGGAAGAGGTCAGAGTGATGAAGCGTACATCCCTGACCATGATGTCCTCCACTCGGAAATTATATTTCCTGAAACACGGAGGAAAAGACTGAGGGTAAGTGGTGGGTAGTTGGAGCAGGAAGAGAGACATAGAATGGGTAAGAAAGAGCAAAAAAAAACCCAAAACAAAACAAAAAGGAGAAAACGTAATCACAGACTTACTCGTGATGTCCCATCCCGAGCTCAGGCAGATAAGGAAGCTTCTTGATGCGAATAATGGAGTCGTAGAGCGACGGCTGCAGTGCCTGGGCCACGGCGTTGGCCAGAATCACAGCGATCATCACAGGCAGGATGTGGGAGATCTGACCGGTCAGCTCGAACACGATGACCGCTGTGGATACGGTGTGGGTGACGGCTCCAGACAGCGCTGCAGCACCTGGTGAAAAACAGACAAGAAAATCCGTGTTTCTAAACTAATCTCTTCAAAGCAATTGACAGACAGCTTGTAACTGTAAAGGAAGATTTTGTACCATTTATCAGGAAATAGTTTTCTGCAGCAAGGCCAACTCAGGAAAGCTCAGCATGTGCAGTGTTTGTTCTCATTCCTAACATTTGTCATTCCAGTGAGTCATGACCGGGCCAATTTTGTATTGAACGATTTTCTATTTTGTTTTAGTCCGAAATATAAAGTTCAACTTAGGAGGAATCAATTCTCATCAGCCACTTTCTATAAACTGCTACACAGGGAAACAAATGGCTCCGACGTTACAGTTGCAGCAATTTTTTAACATGCAGGTCTTAAATAAGCACCATTTAGGTAAGATCTTTGTTAGGTTTATGCTCTGCTATATACGTATTTTCTCATATTTTACTTTATATTGTATTCAATACAATTGCTCATTGCAAGCGAAACACGTGTTAACACGTTTTTGATTTGAAAAACTCACCAACGACAGCATAACCGCCAGGAACTATGGGGTACACAGTGCCATCAGCATGTATGCCATCAGGAAACATGGTTGCCATGATCTCTCCGACAAGTCTGCCGAATGCTGCACCTGCCAGTCAAACACGCACGCAGTAAACTTTTTTTTAAGAGTTCACTGTCGCTGCACAAGTAAGTAGAAAAAAACTAACCCTGTTGAATTCACTCACCAATAAGAAAAACTGGCATGAATGCCCCGCACGGTACGGGCATGGTCGTGGCTACAGCGGACATCCAGAACTGAAACAGAGAAAACACAGGATTGGAGAATTGGTTTATTAAAAAAAAACCTCTCCATATTTCACAAATTGTCTGCACAGTCAATTGTGCATATTTAGATTATGATGCATCGAGCAATAACATCAGGGAGGCGTCTGATCAATCCAAGATTCAATCACCACAGACACAACCAGAGCCGGCGACAGCGACAGGAGCAGCAAAGTTCCCTCAGGCAGAGAGAGAATCATCACACAAACAAAGCTCCACAGAACCACTGTGGGATTACATGATGAGAGGGATAACACTGGAAAAGAGTAAATCCACAGAGTGTAGCGAGAGCTGTGCCCTGAGGAGAGCAAAAAAAACCCCCTCATATTTCTTTCATCTGTGTTCCAAGAGTTCGTTAACGGACACAAACTCTGCAATCGTCCAGCTTTTAAACCAAATTTATCCAAATTGAAATCGTGGGATTTATGTCCAAACTTTACGTCCAGGACTTACCTTCATGATGATGAAGAGGATGAGTGTGATGAAGACGTTGACCTGGGGGTGTTTCCAGGCATGGTGGTGGCTGATGTAGTCGAACTCCTCTGCCACGCCCTGGCGCCACCACGTGCGGTTGTCGAAAAGCGCCACAAGAGATTCGTGCTGCGTCAGCTGGCGGGTCAACAGGGGAGAAAGTCGTGTGAACGTGAATCGTTGTCCATTTAGGACTCCAAATAACTTGTTTTTAAAAGGCTGTGATGGTTTCACAATTCAAGACAAAAGAACCCATGTCTCCTGGAAAAGAAACATTTAGAAACATAGTATTTGGCATTTTGTAAGCTTGGTGTTTACAGGGACTTTTCTCCCACAGTTATTTGCTATATTGATATAAACCTTCTCAAAATTAATCCTGAGACTTGGCACTGGAATATGGTATTGATTCATTTATTTTGAATCGAATGTGCTGAAGCGAAAAGAACAAACGCTGCAGCTGCTCAACTCAGAAACTGGCCTGCATGTCGAAGGAAGAACAAACAAGCTGACAGGCCTTTTTTTTTTGTTTTTTTTTTTTTTAAAGCAACATTTGAACACGTGTCAGCAGTTGATATGAATTTGATGTTTTAATTGTGTTGTTTTCCTCTTTAATTATAGTATTTATGCAGCGCTGCCTTGGCAGCAGCACTATAGCTTTTACTGGGAGAGATTCTAATGGAAGAGCAATAGAGGAACAGTTTTGAGGGAAAGTGTGACATGAGTTGGTTTGATGATGTAATTAGGAGAGATGTGGGGAAAAGAGGGTGAGGAGAGAGAGGAAGTTCATGGATGCAGTGATGAAGGCCATGGAGGTGATTGGTGAGATAAAAGATTGTATCTTATAAGCATGGATTCCTTTTTTTGTACCATCGTCCCACAATAAATACCAAAACAATTTTAAAAAATTTTGTTGTTTTATGACTTAACATCATATATCATGCAGCATGCTGCTTCTAGCTGAGCTACAGCCTCGGTTGTGGCGGCTCAGTGGGAATCACTGTGGCTCAATAAAGAGATAATTCAACTATTTAACCGACTGCTGCGGAGGCTGATTGAAACAGACTGGAACTGTGATTGTGGCAAAAGATGTCGCTTTGCTCTGACTGCCGTGATTCATGAGTTAATAACGGGTGGGTGTAACAGCGACTACATGCAGTGGTTTTTGGTGACAGTTGAAAACTGCAGGGTGGCCACGGTACGGCTGGACCGCCTCGGCAACACGTCGGTCATGTCAGATAGGAGCGCCGCAGAGTCAAATCCTCCAGGTGCGTAATGCTTTTCAGAGCCGCAGCACAACTCGACTCACACACAGTCACACACGTGCTGTAAATTCAATCACAAATGCTGAACAATCCGGGGAGCCAGTAAACCGCATCCAGCGAGTCGAAGCCAAACACAGCAGCTGCAGCACTGCTCAGCTCATAAATGTATCGTGTAACACTCATCACTGTCTCCTCCTCCAACAGAACCTGGAGAGTCTCTCCAACCATCGAGCTACATTAGAAATGGACCAGACTGCTACATCGCCATTTTTTTTTGGAACCGGAGGGAGAACTAAACTTATTTTCAGGAAGACAAACGTAGTTAGGATGAAAAAAAGACTTGCAGTTTTCAGCCATATAAGACACTTTGTGAAATATAAGCCGTAAAGTAATTTTTAAAGATCTGAGCTTGTTATCAACGTGATGCTCAAAGCAGTGCTGTAAATAACACAAAGTGAAGTAGCTAAGTATTAAATTGAATTTAATGGCTCATTTATAGTTAACGTTTCCATAAACTAATGTGATAGCATTGCCAATAATGTCATAAAATGGTAAAAAAAACAAAACATTTTTATAACAGTGTTGCAGAGGATATAACCACAATGAATTAATGTTACAACTATCCCGTCTACTATACCTGTTTTAGATAAGCAAACTGCACAAACGCTGCAAAAACAAAAGTTAAATCCAAGAAATGCAGCCATCTTTATGCATTATTACATTTGATTTTTTTTTTATGCTACTTCAATCAATTTATTACATTATTGCCAAAATATTATTATGAGAAAGGATCAAATATCCACGTTATGCCCTTTTCAACTCAATACTGCCCCCCCAAGATTACCAGTGGTATTGCTACTGTAAACTTCCAGGAGACAGACAGTGACATGGATGCAATGAACACAAAGCTTCTCGCATATCTGTATCACATTCAGCATTAAACATAAAGGAGCCTTTAGACAGAAGTATTCTTATGATGGTCATTATTTCACTTAACTCCAGTTTACTGGATGTGAAGCAACCTGAATTAACTCTGTCCTCTTAAGATGTCCCACTGCGTGTAACATTAGCATTGTCAACAGTCCTTGTGATACATTAGCAGCTTTAAATCGATGGAATGTTCCCTGTACAGCAAGGTAACAATTCAGCTCAACAAAGTCAGTGTTTGCGAGTTATCTCAACGTTTTAGTTGCCATTTCTTATTTCATTGTCATTAGGGCGTGAGTCGCGTTTTGTTTAATTTTCGAAGATTATAAAGCAAAATTCACTTCAGACAAACCCAATGAGAGAAAGGACCGGACTGACCCAATATTCAATTACTAATGATTCTAAAATGTTGACATACTGTGGATACTGTAAATCTACAGAGTTTTTAAAGCTCCCCATCAAAAATAGTAGATAATACTTCAGCATGCATCAGAGTGGCGGACCGTCAGGCTGACAGCGGTATCCCAGGAGCCATTAATCTTTCAATACAACATCAACTCACTGCAGACACTTTCTCCAAACAAGTGCAACTTTTGCGATGCTGACAATGCAGGCTGTATTTTTCTGTCTCGCAGCAAGATTTTTCTGTATCACTGTCTGAGAATTAGGGATGATCCACTGGAAAACAAGCGAGTTCCTTCAACCAACTATCAGGCTGTTTTTTGTGTTTTTTTTCTATTGTTTTGAGTATTTGCTCAAAATGAAACTATATGGATTGTTATGTGGGATGAATATGCAGTGACAGCTTCACCCAAAACACTAGCACACACATAAAAAAAAAAAAACGTTTGCTCTGCATCTCTGCCAGAAAACAGCTCAAACTACATTTCACTTTGTTCTGTCAGTTAATAGTTTTCCTATGGCAGTGCAGCACAATGCACAACACAGTAGAACTTTTTTCCCCCCATTTTTTTTAAAGAACTGGAGCCTCAGGCCTGCTCCTTGGAATTATTTTACCACCCAAAAAACTCAATGTTACACTTGGCTATCGCAACACTGTTCATAAGCAGGAAAACCCATACACTGCATTAAATAATACTATGAAAACTGATATGATTGTATTTTTATTTCTAATAGGAGATCACCAATAATGGCATGACTGGATGACCCACGATCTGACGCCAGCTCCCACTTCATATAAAATGACTATCAATCATCTCACAACAATCATGTTCTGCTTTCATATTGACACAGGGGTGTGAAAGCATTTTCTCACCTGTCCAGCCATGAACTGCCCGAGGCCCGGTGGGAACGTGAGCGTGGAGACCAGCAGGGTGACGAGGGCCGGATACACCAGGCGTCTGACAGGAAGAGATGGACTGTGGGGTCATTAATGGGTGCACTTGTCATACTGTATATGAATACTTGATTTCCCTCCCGTGTGCATCAACAGTCTATGAATAGCTCCATGTGATCTGTGTGTGAATGTGACCCAATTTACAAAAGGGCTTAATTTACCAGAACTGCATTTCTTATTGTAACACAAAGCAAAACGAAATCAATTTCAAACAAGTGTAGAGGCTCATTAGCTGGAGATTGATCGTTCCAGCTCATCAAGATGCACAGAGTGACTTTATCTACAGCTAAATGCGGAGATTTATACTTAAACTAGAGACCATCTACTGAATGCACAGCAGTTTTATGGTGAGTTTTCACCACAGAGTGTCCTGAATGTACTTGACAGTTTAAATCTCATTCATGCATTCACACACAGACAGTGACAAAGCTGCCATGCAGAGGTTTCCAGCTATCGGGAGCAAACTGAGGTTCAGTGTTTTGCCCAAGGACACTTTTACATGCAGCAGCAGAGGCTGACCTGCTGACCCCGTGATGTAAGAACAACCTGCTCAACCACCTGAGCCACATTCACAGACCTGAGCTGGGTGTGAAGTCACTGTGATTACATTCACATTCATCATGTTGTGCATAACAATCCAAGGGTATAGTTACTACATAAAGAATTATGCTGCCGCTTGCATTTTATTTCTTTATTTACTGAACAATCTGAGCTCGTCTTTCTGCTTGTAAATGCTTAACTGGGAAACGTTCATGCTGAAAACTAAAGCAGAGACGTTTAGGGTCTGCTACAGGGGGGATGTAAACAATGTCTTCAGATTTCATGAACAAAAAGGAAGAAATGCGGTGGTGATGCTGCTACATTCCTGTGTTTAGTGTTCTTCCAGCTGGTTTTCAGTAGCCTTGTTAGAGCTTGACATGTAACAATGACCCAAATTGTTATAAAATCGAATGTTATTAAACCCAAAATGTAATTAAAAAATTGAGTACAACTCAAAATGTAATAATTGGTCAATAAAGGAAAAAAAAAATAACAAGAAATTAAATGTGATCTTAATATATTTGATGCTTATACATTATGTTATGGTGGAAGTAATAGATTACAGACTAAAGCGTACAGAAGACTATAAATGACTTGGGCAACAGCAATGAAACATAAAACCCATAAACTGTTAATAGATATAATATAAAAAAAGTTTAAACTTTTGAAAATTAGCATCTAAGACAGATTGTGTATATGTTATGCAGTTTTTTGGGGGGGCACACACTATATGTCAGTTTGGAAGTCATATTACTGACAGTTAAATACATATATATTCTAAAACATTACTAAAACAATGTTTTTTTATGAGAGGCTGCAGTATAATAGAAGTAATGTAACTAAAAACCTTCCATAGAGGACATTGAAGTAAAGAAGTACTTTAATAATATTATCTTAGACTGTGGAGTACTACACACAGGGAGAACATGCACACATAACTCTCCACTACACCACCTTCCCTCTGTTACGTGTAAAGAAGCCCGTTAATCCTTTAGCAGTAGCAGTATTAATATCTCATCAACAAAATACCAGCAATAAAGGAAAGAAGAGCATATTTCTAAAACCGGTTTTTAGGGTTAAAAAAAAAAAAAAAAAAAAAAAAAAAAAACAAAAAAAAAAAAAAAAAAACTGTAATTGCATTAATTGAAAACCAGAAATGTTTGAACAATGTTTAAATGTTTTAAAAGAGTTGGACGGAATTCTTATTGT
>OMNM01041481.1:0-14117 GCA_900302745.1 Parablennius parvicornis
ATCGCATAGATTCTGAATACTTGGATATCATTAAGAGTGCCTACATTGCTACACAATTACAGCTGTAACTTCTGTGTATACAATAAGTCTGGCTGTTGGACTCTGGTTGTTATATTGTCACATCAAATCAGGATGCGTCATTGACTATTCAAATCATGCACAATAACACGCCATGAAAACGGCTGACAATAAATGAGGCGAAGCAAGGCATCTATAATTTTCTTGTGACTGTTGCACAGGGACGACCAGTAAACAAATGAAAACATTCACACCTGTTTGACCAAACCGTGAATGTGTAAGATCTCCAGTAATGAAGCACAATCGCAGTGTTTCACTGTTTAGCACATTTGGTGTGGGTGTGGTACAGTCAGAGTGTGTTATTTGTTTAGTGTGACCATATTTGTGGCATAAAGTCATGCCTCACTATTCAACCACTTGAGTCATAATTGTGGTATCACTGCAATGCATGGTTTCAGAGAGGGACTTTAACCAACTCCCAGAGTCTTTTTAGAGACTAAACAGAGTGTTGCTGACTTTAATTAAGGCAAAATTAGTAACATCTGCAGCCTGCAAAGAGTTTGCTGCAGTTCCAGATATTTGTCTTTCACACAGGTTGAAGAAATTACCCTGTTCGAGATAATCATCATGACCAGCAGAGGTCGCTGTGAGCCACTGAAAAAAACCACTGCCCTGAAAATATTAAAAACACAGAATCAATGTAATTATTGCTTTTGTATTTTTTTTTTTCTGAAGCTTTATTATTCAGCCTCAGATTTATTTCCCCCAATACCGAGGTGTTTTAAATATTATACTCTAAATGACTGGAATCTAATAACATATTGAGAATTTATGAGATAAAGTAAGGACCAAAAACACAGCAATAACAGACAGATAATATGAATAAAACCAAAGGGGAATAAAATGTACAATAAAGAATTAGTGAAGGAGTACAAAATCCAATGACGTTAGACGAATTGATAGCCAGGTTCACAATGTTTCAGTTTGGTGGGGACATAGAGCCCCCAGGTGGACATATGTAGAGATGCAAACACAGAGCCTACTTTTATTTTAAAAGTAGTTTTATTATTACTTATTCATTTGTTTTATGTCAATTAGTAGACAGAAAATGTTTCCCCAGCAAATATTAAAAATCAAACGGAATATTTCGGAGAATGTAATTCTATATATGATTTTGCCCAAGGTGATTGGGACATGGATATGTTCAAGGACTTACATAACTTATGGATTCATTTTTATGTGCATGCCTGTGCGCATGCAGGTCAATGTAAGGACAACTGGCAGACAGCTGGCACAGACCTGAGTGTTAAGGACTCTGCAGTGTACACCTGATAAGGAAAAGTCACCTGACATCACATAATCTTCACTACAAAAAGTTGCTTTTCCAGTGAAATCTTAACTATTTTTGATGCACTTTGTGCATTCAGATGTATTATTCAACAGTTGAAATTCATTTTCATTAAATTAAAACTTTTGATATCAACAGGAAACAGTTGCTGTCATAAAAAAAAAGCAGGGCTGAGAAAACGTATTGAGTCATTTCAGGTCCAGGGGCAGGATTGTTCACCCCGTGTCCCGATGTCTCTTGGTTTAAAGTGATGTCAGTCATTGTGTAAAGTTGCCACCTGTTATTTTATTACAGAAAGGGAATACAACTCAAACTTTCTGGAAGTTTGAACCTGAAGTGTACTATGTCCTTGATATCATGTTGAAGATATGGAAGTACATTTTTCACTGTAGAAACTGTTGTGGTCTGTGATAACTGTGTCATAGGGCAGTTGTTCGTGTTTTGCACCACGTGGCCTGCTTGTGATTCTGCTGTAATTAAGTAGACATATCCAGTACTAATATTGACAGTGGAATATGAAGAAGTCATAGGCAAGTCAAATTTCTTTATAGAACACCACTTAGAAACAAAGCAGTTCACAGAGCTTTACAAAGAAATAAAAGAAATACATTCATCAAATGTGTCATTAACTCATTAAACCCTCAGGAGGCAAAACACACAGGAATCAGACTGAGAGCAATTGAAAATATTAAGAGAAAACATTAGTACTAGAGAAAACGCAAGAAATCACAGTCACACAGTTCTAATTTATGTTTGTGTTACTCAATACTTGTAGTGTGTAAAAAAAAAAAATATTTAAAAAAAGATAATTTAGCCATAAAAAGAAGGATCAAGAAATAACTGAACAATTTACCCAACAGTGAAATAATAAAAAGTGCTTTCAGTGGCAGTGGCCCCAAGTGTAACTCTTGGTTCCCCCTCTAAAAGATATGTTCTCTGCACCACAGTGCAAAAACTCTGTAATTAAATCTGAAAAAAAACATCCATTTCCTTATTAAAATGACTGCAACCAGAAGCCTATGTCCTTCACTTTTCTACTTTAACCCAGACATGGATTACCTTGATTACTATCTTGATTTTGTCCGTTTTCCAGACAGCTGCACCAGCAGAGCAGTATTTCCAGCAATGGTACATAAAATGCACATCTGTGAGTTCTAGAGACAGCGCAGGCCTAATTACAGTCACCAGTGTGTGTGTGGCTGTGTAGGTGTAATTGGAAAATCAGCGGGATGCGTAACTAAATGTGTAGGCCTAATTGGCAAGTCAGCAGGGTTCACAGCTGCACCACGAACAAACAGTGCAGGCAGGACATAACAAATGTTTTGAATACAAACACCAGTGATGGCTGGGTGAGTATTTGATTTTTTTTTTTTAACTCTGAAGTTCACAACATCACAGCAAAGACGCACATGAAAGTATGTTTTATCACTGCAGGGGTAGATACAGTATGCAAGCATTAAAATGGAACAGTTTATCCTTTCAGTGCATCACAGTGAATAATGATACGTTATTCTATTCTCTCTGTGCACTGTATACCACCACAAAGTTTTAGAAGGAAAAATTATTTTAAAAAAAACAAAAAAAATCTGTATTGTGAAGTTAAAGCAAAGTTGCAGTGGAAGTTGTGTTCCAATAGTGGAAACAACAACAACAAGAATTATATTTTTCTTTTTCTTTTTTTTTCTTTTTTTTAAATAGATCTGACTTGTTCACCAGCCTAACTGTTTCACCTGAAGAGATTCCACTTTAGGCGGCACTCGCCAACCCATCTGGACCTTCGTCTCATGCAGGAGCAGCATGAAGCATTTCAGATGTTATGGCAGTAATCAGACCGTCTTCAGAGGCCTTAACTAATTGACAGATTGCTGCAGAAGACAGCCAGATTATTCCACCCTGCTGTATACTTTCTTCCTCTCTTATAGGGTACATACATTTTGCCTGTATAGTTTCTCATTGGTTCCCTTTAAAGTAGAGACAATGAGTGGTAGCTACTGTACATGGTTCTCGCACAGACATGATCATACACATAAGTAAGCGTGACTATTGCAGTGGGAGCAGTTCTTTAGGCAGTCACTAAAGATTAACATATTTCAGCTATTACATTTCATTACGATCATAGAGAAATACTTCTCAATGGTGATGATATACAGGCAATCACATGATCCACATTTATAGTGGAAACTAGTTCTTTGTAGAACAAAACTACATTTGCTGAAGAGACACTCCAATGATAATAAACCTCCATCCATATTGTATATTTTATATTCCATAAGGTTACATGGAAGCGTGAACATCAAGAAAACAGGGCCCTCAAATTTTAAAAATGACTTAAACACTCCAAACATATAGTATGCCTTACGATGGCATACATAACAGGATTGCTGCAATAATGAGTCTAACAGCTCACAAATGAGTATGATAATGTAGTATATCCAGGATTTTTCACTTATCGGGAGTTTCAATGTGATTCCTCTAATAAGGTCTCCCTGGATTTGTAGGGTCGGCTGCATGAGACTGCCAGGGTGATAACATCAGCATACTAAACAAGCACTTGTCTTCTTTTACAGCAGAATTATTTTTAATTTTGATCAGCTTAAGAACTATTTTAAATCATCAAACTTAGGAAAGTACAGTTTATGTTGTTTGTCAAAGTCACACTAAGGTAAACGTTTTGCCGGGGAGGCGAACATGCTAAAGTTGAATGTTGAAAGCGCAATAGTTTGTAAGCTGAAGTAATGTGAATGTGGTTTCATTTGGTTTAAGAGGCTGCATTTTCTGTCTGGTGATTTCAACTAGTAGTCAGAAATGACATGCAAGGATTATTTTGTTTACTAAAACATAATTACCACAATTTTTGTTCTCTACTAACAAATAAAAACAAGATTATAATAATAATAAGTGACAGTGCCATTCATTCCCGCTACATTAAATGTAATTTTTTGTATGTAATCTTTTCCCTCACCTGATCATTAAGTAAAAGTACCAACGCAGCTGATTAATTAGTCAATCATTACTCAAAAGCCAAAAAACTACTGTGGGAATTGAGTTGTGACTTCAAACTGATGAAGTATATAGTAAAAACCATCCTGTGCCCATCATAAGCATATTGTTATTGTTGACAAAACTAGATTGGTTACAGTAAAATATCAAGTCACATTTTCACACATTATACAACTATTTAGCTGATGTGGAGGTGGATGTGGTGTTAGTCTTTTTGTTCACATTATTATTGAGACGATCAGCGTGAAATTATACACAGTTCATAAAAACCCATCATGAAATGCACCACACAGAGTTTAGTTTTTCAATAAATACTATTAAAGCACTTGCAAACTAGTGGCTCATGATTCATCAGGTCAAATATGCTTGAGTTTTACATCAGTTAATTTTTGTGTGGGAAGTTGAAAACAGCCTGGAGTAAAACACCTGTAGTGTTGTGCTGCTTGACGTAAGACACCAAATGATTTGACACGAGTCTTTGAACATAACACATGATGGCTTTGATTTGAAAAGAAGGTGTTTCTTTTTGATTTGATTCAGGAAGTTGTGGTAATCCAGCATTCAATAGTGTAACTTCAGTGGCTGGCAATGCACATTAACACGGTTTGCTGCTCTGCAGGTCTCACCTTGTCCCTTTTTTTAAATTAGTTCAAAACACACTATTGAAAGTTCTTTTCTTTAACTTTGTTTCCTTTTCTTTTGATGTGCAAACTCTCTATTATCATTTCAGCTGATGTGGTAAAAGCAAGTATGTTTGCTGTGAAGCAGTTCGTAACCATGTAAGTAATGAACTTGTTGTTGGTAGTTTTTACAAATAGATCAAAAGCTGTGAGTCTGTTTTGATAGTTCACTGAAATGTAAAAGCACATTTCCAATCTGCCAAGTACACTGAAACTGTTCGAGGGTACTTTCTGAATGTTTAAAACATTTTTATTTTAACGTGTGTCTACATTGTATTCTGTCTTAAAGAAAAATACAAATTACAGAGTAACATGTCCCCAAACTCTCAGATAACTGTCTCAACTATTTCTGCCTTCAGCTGCCACAGCAATATAGTCACTGGGAGTCCACAGTGCCACAGAGCCCGCACACCAGAGAATCTTTTTAAGTGTGATAGTAAATGTGGTGGAGTTGGAAACTACAGTGTGTGTGTTGTCAGGCAGGACACATACACAAGACTGTGAAGCATGTTTTAATAAGTGCATTTATGTCATACATTAGTCATTTTGTATTACAAAACTACAATCCCAATGACACATTTTCACAGTGCAAAATTACAAATCACTGTAAATGTCACTTCAGTATGGCACTGCAGACAAGCTAAAGAGACACATGCACATTCAGAGCTGGAGTTTTGCAGTCCTCTGCACCAAACCATTTTCTTAGCTCGTAAATCTGACAGTGCAGGAAGAACAGGTCTCTTAGGTTAACTTTTTTCTTTGTTATCGCAGCTTTAATAGCTACAACATTTGGCATTTTATTCAGACACATGATGATAATGAAGATAATGACACTACCTTCCGTCTCATTACAGCCATAAAATGTCTGCACCTCCTCAGTTTCCATCTGTGAACTGTTTCCTCAAAGTTTGATCTTCTTTCGTCTTTATTTCGTTTTTTGTGTTCAAGCTTTTACTCATACCACGAAATAAAGTCAGCAGTATTTGACAGAACAGAAGAGTTTGCATATCAAAGTGTCTGTGGCTGTAACTCAGTTTCCAAATTATTCAACAGTATGTGATTCTCTCATTAGTACATATGAGGTGTCTTGGTTAATCACTACTTTTTCCTAGTGAACAACATCATGGTCTGTTGTTCAATAATAAATACAGTTATGAAGGATTCACTCATCAATAGCATACATCAAACTATCTTCATATATTATAAGGCTGTAAAGGTAAGATGATGCATGTTTTCAGTGTGTTCTCTGTTATGGGATGGGGAACTGTCCCGATGGGAAAGTGGTAGAGACACAGGTAAACTTGTAAATGCCAAAGTTTATTGGGACAGTAGAGCAGTGTACCATTTAATCAGTGAGTTTCTGGGTTCTTTTGTCCTATTTCAGCTCCCATTGTACCTTCTTCAATGCAGCCCCCATTTTCACCACAATCAGTTTTTTTCCTATTTTCCAACAAACTGTCCTCATTTTTTCTTTGTTCTCTCACACAAAGGTGTTTACCAGCTTTGTGTGATGCTGAGATTACCTCTGCCTTTATCCAGCTGAGCGGGTTGGTGAGGCAACCAGGCGTTTCCCTGGAAACGAGGTTCACAGGTCAGTTTATTACAGATGCACTTTGCCAAGATGTGAAGATTGCGACGAGGATTTGAGTGAATCCTGGGTGTTCATGCTGTGTCGCTTCCTGTTCAAGTTAAAGCATAAATACTGAATTGTATTTTTACATGTCTTGGTCCCTGAAAGCTGCTTTTTCAGTCAAAAGAATCAAATAAGCATTACAATACTGTGTCCCTAAAGCCCATGTGCAAACCGAAAAGGATTGAGTTCACAGTCATGTGTTGGCTATGAATTTATATCAGTGTGTAAGGCCCAGTCCTGCTGATTAGCTTCAGTGATGTTGTGTTGTAACACAATAAGGGCTGAATTAATTGAAAACTGAGCCTTCTCCAAGCCATTCACTATGATAGGTCTTATCATGTACCTCGTCTCACTGCAGTGCACCGACCTCAGCCAGACTGAAAGGGAGGAAGGCTGAGCTGTACAGAGCACTCTCTGTCTCTTATGTGATCTACTTGTTCTCAACAGCACATTCAAGTCTTCATTTAAACTCAACCTTTAAATGCCCACAACACAGCAAAGTATAGTTTTGCGTGAAAACATCAGCCGAAAGACTGCATTGCCCAAAATGATGTGTTTGTTTTTCATTTTTATACAGCTCTCTTTATTCCCAGGCATGATGTCACCAACATAAAATCTTGATTCTGCGCTGCTCTAGAAGGAAAGTGCTGCTCTTTTAAGCCATAAGTCAACTGCTGCTCACATGAGCAAGCAAGTACTGAACATCCAGACAATGAAATGTCTGGGAGCAGAAACAGCTGTCTGAGTCAGCATAAGAACCTTTACCCAGAGACTGGAGATGTGTGGAAAAAATGCTCTTGTCCCTATACTGTAGGAGTGTGTGAAGTTTGTGCATTGAACATACAACTATTAAGAAAACACTGAGCCATGTCTTCGAAGAGTATGTATTAGGGCCTTAGCTTAAAGGAAAATTCCCATTCTGAAATCTCTCACTTGAATGAAATATAATAAAACATTTCATTGTCAATATTCCATTAGTATAAACACATTTTGTTATGCCTTCTACCTCAGTATAATCTGATTTTGTGTGTGTGTGTGCTTTTTTAAGTTAATATATTGTAATTTAATAAACCAATTACATACAAATATATCAAATAAGTCTGAATGTAAATGGAAAGTGTCTGGGCTGATTGTAGTCACTGTGTGTGCTGTGTACTTTCTTTTTGATCCCATTAGAGTAAATCAAGACATGTTTCTTGGTAGTTTTATTCCCTTTCTGTATATTGCCCTGAGCACTTTTTCAGCTGGAAAAGAAGGAAGTCACTAACCTCTCTGTAAAGGTAACAAAATCCACAGAACATCACTAAGAAACCACACTAATTATATTGTAAAAATGTAAAAACAACAGATTGAGCATGCAGGGGTTTTCTTTTCTTTTTCTCACCTACCTGTCCAGACCATCTGTTTTCATTCTCTCTGCAGGGTTGTAGAAGGTATCTAGTTACTCTGCAGAACCCAGAAATTTTAATGTCTTTATCATTAACAGGCAAAGCAAAGCTTCATGCTTTTGTACGGCATGCATGCTAGGGCTTCAAAAGTATTGTTAAAAAATTAAACTTAACTATTGGATTAGTATGACATTTTCACACTTCTGCCATTGTACGGAGAGGAATTTTGTTTTGGTTTACCTACAGCTTTGTCTTTGTGACAGATCATCTCTTGTACTTTTTTTTTTTGCCAAGTTCAGATCTTTTTGTGAAATGTATGATCACTTCTTACAAATTCTTACAACTACATTTCATTTCAATGCTCAAAATCCACAATCTTTTGAATAGCTTTGATATAACCCAGTTGTATTTTTAGTTGATCACCCACATAATCCACATAAATAGTCTGCCGGCCTGAGCCCACATCGATATCACATTCTGTGTCATCAAAGCAAATTGCACCCAATGTCACATTTTGCGCCTTCATTTAGAGCACATGTCTTTGGTGGGGTCTGTTCTAATGTGTACAATATGTACAGAATCATTGTGTATCCATTATCATGCGCCATCTCATCTTATTCACACCCCCATTCATCACTGTTCAGATCTTTACAAATGACAGGATGAAAAAGACGATGGCCTTACATTGTATGCAAGATAAAGAACTATATATTCTTACCTCCACGTATATAAGCCAGGTACGTGCAGATCTCCCCTCTTTGTTCATGTCCTGTGTGACATATGAAGCCTGTTTCTGATATTGTTCTCTCCTTATGTGTTGGTGTTATGAAAGGTAATGTAAAACATTGTGCCTGGCACCTTCATTGTCAGTTATAGGGGAGTGAGGACATACAGAATGATCAGCAATGAAGGACAAATTGTATGGTAGCTTTTCTCTCCTAATTCTACAAATTAAATTACTTCATGGGAAAATTACCAATATGTTCATTACATTTCAAGAGTCAGTTGATAACCTAATTGTCTGTGTTCACGCACATGGGTTTTGAGCAGATGAATAATCAAAACATCACATAATTTCACCAGCTTTTGTTAACCTGCCTTGAAAAAGACTCACATTTCCTTGTAACCACACCCACACACATGCAAACAATGGGTCTCCATGACAGTAGATTAGCAGCTATGTGTGCTTCTGTGAATGTGCATGGGCGTATGCTGCTTCCTTGAACTCTCTGTTCAGTGATATAAGACTCCTCATTATCTAATATTCAAAATTGCTTCGACTTATGATTTTCACTGAATAACATAGACAGAGCTGCGCAACACATTGTAATGCTAAATCTATGTCCAAAGTAAATACCAGTAACCCTCCTACTAATCTGCCATGGTTCTTAACACATTGGAAGTTCAATGAAAATATTAGTGGACATAAAAACACAAAGTAAAAGTCTCATGTTGGAATAAGAGGCACATGTGAAGTAAAAAAAAGTAGATTATAACTTGCAGTGTTTAAAGTCATTTGATTGTTCTCTTTGGGATCCTTCCTTTTTGCTATCTGTGACTGACCATAATCCATTTTTTTGCCTTCATCAACAAATTGCACATCTGATCACAAGTCGCAATCACAAGATATGGAACAATCATGTCTGTGATACAGAACAGAAAACAACGTCCTCTTTGTTGTCTCGTTGGTGTCCTAATTTCTGTCAGGTTTGTAGCTGTACCGCATTTTTACAAATTCAATCTGTCCTCGACAACACCAAAATGAATGTCCCCAGTTTCTTTTGGTGTGTCTCAACACTTTTGAGAACTACAAATAGAGATAGATTCAATTATGAGATTACGAACATCCTGATCTGGGTCAGCAGCTGAATTGTCCTGGGGCAAGGTTTGATCTATTATTCACAGCTTCTGGCACAATTTGCATCAGGTCACACTAATTAGGGATTGTTTACAGATACTTTGTTATGCAATGAGAAATACTACACTGAAGTAAGTAATGCCTACATAAGATTGTGTACCAACTCATTATAGAATCTACATCTACTGAAGTGACAGCCTATATCATACTTACAATATCGTATTCCAGACAGAAATCGAAGGCAATTCAATTTGACAAACCTAATATCAAAAAAGTTTGGAGGCCATAGTAAATGCAAATTAAAACAAAACGCAATGATTTGCACTTCTCATGAAGGAACTATTCACAGTAGAAGAAGGGCAAGATGTATGATATACGGGTACAAAGATTAACAGTCACAAAAATTGTTATCTTTAAATGGATTTGGATGTAAGTGACACATCTAAAAAATAAATAAGCAATGAAATAAAGGTGGAATGTGGCTATGTTTGCCTCTTTGTAGCTACAATTTGTACATGCCCCTTTGGTGAAGGATTGGGAGACTTCCTGGTCTGCCACCTATTTATAGTAGTTCATAACATAGGCACCAAAGCAACTCTACAACATCAGAGATGAGGGCTTTGAAACTGTGTGTTGAAAAGAATTGTCACTGTCTCTGTGGCACATGTGGTTTTAGACATTTCAAGTCATTTCAAAAGAAAAAAAAGTTTTTGATGATTTTTGACCAAGAGTAGATGCAGTATGTTGGGATTATGCTCTCATGTGGTTTTATCCTTTGCGGAATGCTGCTTCTCCTTACATTTGTGGTTTTGTACAGTGAACTGCGCTTAAAGATATTCAAGAACAAATCATGCTTTTTTCGCATGCATTTCGTCCAGAGGGCCCAAGGCTCACTCATATGCAATGTTGACTTTCCCTCTTCTTTCATTTACTCACACGTCAGTGAGTAAATGAATTAAACACAGCCAGTTAATCCGACACTTCTGACCAATGAAATTGAATGGGGTTCTGTTGTCAAATTCAAAATCAGCTTACATTTTTTTTTAAATGTATTAAATGTGCATCCTGTTACGTATTATGTTGATGAGCTTGATGATTGTTGTTGGTCTTTTTTCTTTTTTTTTCACCAGTAACTTGACACCTTCTGTCCCTCACTAGGTCAGGACCAGCATCAGGGACTTTCCATATCGTATATATTGTCATGGATCGTGGTGAAGCCAAAAGCAGACTTGGACCAATGATTATGTTTGATGAAAGAGTTTATTGAAGACGATTTATCAGGACGCAAAGATGTCCCAAAAATGGTCATCCAAAAACGTGTGGTCAAACGCACAAGCAGTCTAAAAACACAAAAAGTGCAGAAACACTAGAGAAACACGAGGAGTGGTGCGGGATGTCTCGATACAAGCAATGAAAACGATTTGGCACCAGACACGTGAGCAAAACGGGTTTATACACTGGGAAAGGGAAGACACGGTTGAAGCACATTTAAACAATCAGACACACGGAGAGGAAAAAACAGGAAGGACAGAGAAGAAGGACAAGCAGCCTACGCATCAATGGAGACATGACTGGTGAGTATCAACATATAACAGATGAGACACCCAAACTTTAGGGAAATGCAGAAGGAGACCTGATATATTCTGCCCTATTGTAAGTAAAATATGCGAATTTATGAGAATTCCAATTCATTGCATCTTAATTTTACATTACATTTTATTTTACATATTTCATAAATTAGTGTTTTCTTTTTTCTTTCTTTTTTCGTTTTACTCAGTTCTATAAACCCATTATGAAACCAATAAAGTGTTGCTCTGATCTCATCTAATATTTTGTTTTATATTGCATCTGGCCAGATATTATATTAGAGCACCTGGTGAAACCTCTGAATATTACAGAGATAACAACTGGGGACTTATCGAGCAGGAAATAATCCACCTCAGAATTCCTTCAGCAATCCACTTTAAGCTTTTCACCATCAACTATGCAATACCTGTTGAAAAGGTACTTAACCTTTTTTCTATACTATCATGTTGCAATAGAGACTGACTGCATCTTTACTTTAAGAAGCACAGTCTTTTTTTTATACATCAATAAGTCTGAATGTCACTGAGTCACAAAGACTCTAAATACAACAAATCATCTGGATAAGATAAACAAACCTCATTCTTGTGGCTACTTACAAACATGGACAATAACATTTGAGACATTTTTAAATACTACAGTGCTGCTCAATACAATGAGCTTGTGTCTAAATGTATTAAATACAGGATTCATTGTGTTCAGTAAAGTTGCGTCAGTTGGGGGCTGTGCTCAATCGAGTTCTCGTTCCATCCTCGTTCCTTGCCTCCATGTAAGCTGTCTTCCTTCCTCACTCATCGTTTACCTCCCGTATCATTTCACTTCCCTTTTCCTCTGGGATGATTTATTCAGCTGCTGCTTCGCCTTTCAATGTCCCTGTTGTGCGGTTGAATTGTTTTTCGCGTCGCAAATATCTGTATGGGACACACATGTTTATGTACTCTTTTAGAAATGCTGTGAGATACAATCATGTTTAAGTATTTGGAAGTTACAATATCATTATATGATAGCTTGTTTAAGTTAAAGCAGTCCTCTGAGGGTTTTGGGGTTTTTTTTTTTTGTTTTTTTTTTTATACAATCAAACTTTATCAGGCTTTACAGTGATAACTGTAGGCAGAAGCATTTTGAGACCTTCAAGTCTGCCAAGAGTTTTTATGATCTAAAAATATTTAGAACTGAATAAGTCAATATGTCCTCTATGATTAAAATCATATTATACCAACAGCCATTTAGCCCATATGATAGACAATTATGTTTAAAGGACTATGTGTTATGACACCTTTTATAATAGCAATGTGAATGCCAAGAAAAGCTGACATATACAACGCTGAATGGCACTCCGTTGTTGCCCTTATTGCCTCTTGTCCTTATGGTCTTCTGTTTGGTTATACTGAACAAAAATTCTAAATAAAATATATCTAAAAAAAAAAAAATGCTTTTCCAGTTGCAGCTTTTCAGAACTGTACAAAATTCAGGAAGAATATTAAAGATCTCTTCACTCACGAAATACTTTGGCTCTGTCGTTCTCTAAGGAAAATCGACTGTGAACAACTCTTCCATTTCAGAGCACTTCATTTTAACTTATGCTCAACTCTCTCTCACGCCTCGTGTGTAGGTTCCCTGTAGGGCACCATCATCCAGTTTTTACTTAGTCGATATACACTCACCCTGACATTATCCTGTAGGATTTACTGAAAAACCAAAATATTCTATTGCACTAATTAAAATAACTTTTCAGAGAAATATTTTACATTAATACTTGCTTTTAAAATAAATTTCATTTGTCTTTTGTTTGTATGAGATGTACTTAAATATTTTATATAGGTTGATTTAGTTTTAAAAAGAGTATATTTTACTTGTACTTTTACTTATGATTAAATTCAATTGAAGCAATATAATATTCATGATACTTTAAAAAGAAAAATAATCTCTTTCACGCCCCCTCCTGTAGATTATAAAGATTAAAAGTTTTTATATCCTATTTCAGTGTTAGTGGAATCAATATTTACCTCACAGCTACTTTTTCACTCCTGTCCCAGAAAGCTGTTGGTCAGCAGATTATTTTCCAAATCCCAAAGTTGGCAGTTTTAACTTCTGTCCCGCCAGTACCGTGTGTTGAAATGTCCTTGAGCAAGACATGAACCACAACTTGCTCATATGGTGGTTGAGCACCTTCCATGATAGCTGTTGGCATCATAGTGTGTGTGTATCAGTGAACGTGACCAATGGCGTATAATTACTAAAGCATTGAAAATGTTAGGTAAGTGATTTTTCCTGTAACCACTGGCAGGATTTATTATGCATATTTCTCATAACCACAGTGAGATCATTTGTGATGTTCAGGAAATAAGGAAATAACATAAAATAAAATTATCACCACTAATCACCACATTGACCTTGAATCACAGATTCTCCAGCGTGACACAGATTCAGTAGTGAGAATTTATCAGTGCTATGAGAGACACACTGCCACATATAGATAAAGAAATGGTCTATCAGATCTGTTGACGATATCTTGGTAAAAGGAGAATAAGGTCTCTCTCTCTCTCTCTCTCTCTTTCTCTCTCTCTCTCTCTCTCTCTCTCTCTCTCTCTCTCTCCTGGTTTCTTCT